>JAAGKR010003735.1:46855-70408 GCA_011419295.1 Clarias macrocephalus
GCTCACCCTGGGTGATTCCAGTGAGGAGGGATCTTCTGTCTCAGGCGCAGGGGACAATATTTCATCCCCGGTCCAAGCTCTGGAACCTTCACGTTTGGCCCCTGAAGGGGACCAACTAAGACATGCTGGTCTTCCAGCCAGCATAATTGAAACCATTTTAAGTGCCAGGGCTCCCTTCACTTAAAGAACTTATGCCCTCAAATGGAGTGTATTTGAAAATTGGTGCATGGCAAGACACATAGACCCAGTTCACTGCCAGATGGTTTCAGTGCTGGAGTTTCTGCAAGAAAAGTTGTCCTCGATCTTAAGCCCTAGTACGCTCAGAATGTATGTAGCCGCTATTTCGGCTTGTCACGCTCTGAATGACGGGGTTTCTGTGGGCAAGCACCATTTAGTTGTCCGTTTTATTCGTGGAGCTAAATGGTTGAAGCCGGCCACTAGAGCGACGGTCCCTTCATGGGACTTAACTATCGTACTCGAAGGCCTGGCCGACACCCCTTTCGAACCACTAGAGTCAGCGCCTGTCAGGCTTCTGTCTCTTAAGATGGTTTTTCTTATGGCTATTACTTCTTTGGAGATCTGCAGGCTCCTCATCCTGCCTAGACTTTGCCCCTGGGCTTGTCACAGCTATCCTGCATCCTCACCCGAACTATCTTCCCAAGGTTCCATTCTCGACCATGCACCCAGTTGTGCTTGAAGCCTTCTGTCCTCCGCCTTTCACAGCTCCGGAGCAGGAGAGACTTCACTTACTGTGTCCAGTACGTGCTCTTAGGATCTATGTCAACCGCACTAGCCAGTGGCGTAAGTCAGAGCAGCTCTATATTTGCCATGGGGGTCGCAACCGGGGGGCGGCTGCCACTAGACAGACTCTGTCACACTGGGTGAGAGATGCCATTGCCCTAGCCTATGAGGCACAAGGTCACACTTCGCCTCTGGGAATCAGGGCTCACTCAACCAGGGGGATTGCCTCATCGATTGCCTTGGCAAGAGGCGTCCCCCTGCAGCAGGTGTGTGATGCGGCGGGCTGGTCCTCTCCACACATGTTTGTTAGATTTTATAGTCTGGATGTCAATGCTACTCCGGGTTCACGGATCCTTCAGTCAGCATCCCAGAGCTAGGTCTGAGACCTCCTCGGCTTGTGCGCACACGCTACACAACCTGGGGGTCCAGGCACTTGCAGTGCGGTGGCGTTGGTATTCTCGTTCCCATAGCGTTTTCGCGCAGCATTGAGTGTAGCTTTTGAAAGGGAACGTCTCGGGTTACTTGGCTGTAACCCTGTTCCCTGATAAAGCGGGAACGAGATGCTGCGTTCCGATGCCGCACTGCTGGCGTGCCTGGACGTCCTTCAGACAAAATTGACCTGAGGATGTTTCCGGTTCACTCCTTTTTATAACCTGCAGGTGCACCTTATTCGGTGACGTCATGCCTGGCACAGGTTATAAGCCGAAGGTAATCGGCGGGTTTGACATGCACAGGCTTCACAACCGGGCAACAAAGAGATGTTCCCATAGCGTTTTCACGCAGCATCTCGTTCACGCTTTATCAGGGATCAGGGTTACAGCCAAGTAACCCGAGACGATCTCCTATCTTAGCTTAAAAAGTCCTAGCTGGGAGTCTTAGACTAAAAGTGATTTAGGAAACTTTTTAGAGCAACTCTGAGTAAGGAAAGTAGAAAAACTTTTATCTTAGTGAGGGGGTGTGGATGACCCTGTTGCTAGGGATGATGCAGCAATTCAAGGACTGTCATTGGTTGATAAAAAATAACCTCTGACCTCTGCAAAGGTTTTGAAATGTGCTCTTTGTGAAAACAGACTATACGATAATAGAACCAACAGTGAAGTCATAATTTTTGTATATGAAGAAATTGCATAATCATGACTAGTTTATTTAATGTCAATCCAAGAGAGATGGAAGGAAGTAAAACATCAAGAAAACCAAATTGGACAGAAAAGCAGCGTTTACTTTTAGCTTTACGTTCAGTGTTTGGAGAATATTTCTTTTTTCCGCCATTTTGTCCTTTGCTATAGAAACTCTTAAGCCTCTTAAAAGTCCTTCTCTCTACTCTTAACAAATTTTACCTTAGGAGTTGTTTTTAGGGCTAAGATGTTTTGTGAATCATTTTTATCTTTACTAAGATTTAATCCTAAATTTAAGGAGAAATTCTAAGAAAATGCCCTAATTCTAAGATTTTTCTTAGAATTTCATCACTAGGAGCAACTTTTAGGCTTAAGAAGCTTTGTGAATACGGGCCCAGGGATGTAGTCCCTGACTCTTCCAAGACAAATCCAAGAACAGGATTAACTGGGATGGAGGAAAGCCTTTTTTTTTAAGACTTTATCTAAGGCTGTTGAAACCAAGCTGAGACCAAGTCCAAATGAGCAGAATCCGGTTAATTAGTGTTTTGATTAGTGTGGGCCTAAAGCATTATTGTGGCCTTATACATTCACCATAACATAAATGAACAAATGCTTCAACCAGTAAAAGAAAAAGGCTGAATTTACACAAAATTTCATGAATATTCTGTTTTTACCAGTTCAGTAAACACAATGAAATATTCCTGATGTACAATTAAACAAATCTCAAGTATATATTTATTCCTAGGTTTTTGAAAACGATATGATTTGCCCAAACAAAATACCTCCTGTGCACATGAAAAGAGAACACAAACATTATTTTTTTTACTCATTTGTTTCAGCAAGTTCATAAATTTCAGTACAAATGCCAGTAACTTCGAGAACAAGTCCAAGTCACTACACAGAGCATCTTGAGTCTTCCAGCATTACTCAAGCGGTGCGCATAAATATGTGGTGAAACAAACATGCGATTAAGGGTTAATTTGCTTAACTGAGGACATCTGCTAGGCCACACAGTCCAAACTCAGTAGTCTATTTATATATTGTAGTAGATGCTCTCAAAGAGCAAACCACTAACACATGAGACAAGAGAAAAGATAAGATCAAAGGCTAATAAAGTTAGTTTTCCCTTTGGCACGGTGTCACATTGTGTAGAAAGCTCTTGCAAGTGAAGCACATTAACTCACCGGTTAAATTCATTCTGACTTTTTAAATCTCTAAAACATCTTTCATACATACAGGAGTCTCATGGGGAAATTCATAGAGAGCGATTTGATGAAAAAATGGTCATTCCGTGATCTAGAAAAGGTCTTACATTCGTGGGCGCATGGATTTGAGGAGAGCTTTGACGAGAACAAGGAATTCTTGGCGAGTATAAGGTGAGTGCATGGCAAGAACAAGGAAAATCCACTGATCGTGTGGTTTTGTGAACAGTAAGAATGAGGATTTCTTGTATGGGAACGGGGTGAAGCAAGAAGTACTCGCCAACGCTTTCCTCGATCTCACCAACTCTCTCCTGGATTGCGTAGATGCTCTCCTCTTTCTCCTCAATCTACGCAGAAGTCCTGCCAAGTAGCAAACGCATTCCCACTGAACCCGTAGGATGTCTCCTCGATTACCCATCAATCAGAAGTCATCAGCAGCATCAACAATGAACAAATGATCCCAGCAGCATTTATTTTTCATCTCCTACCAATATACAACAACAGAATGCTGTTTTTTTCCCCTCTCTTTCTTTCAGCTGCTGATGATCTGAGCAGGACTCAAACCCTCAGCAGTGAGAGCAGTGAGTGCTAGGCACTGGTCCAACAAGGGAGCTGCTGCTGAGGAGAGTTATATTCACATACGAAGGTCGTTTAAGTCAGAGTGTGACTTCGGATTGCGATCACGAGAGCCCAGGAGTTCCAGGAAATCGCCAGGAGTGCGTCAATTTTCTCACCAACATTGCTTTCTACGAGATCTTTCTTCAGACTCCCTCTCACTCGCTCACTCAACGTCTATACCACGTTATCCTGTATTCAGGGTCGCAGGGGGTCTGGAGCCTATCCCAGGAGACGAATGGAATGAGACGAGGTCTACCCTGGACAGGGGGTCAATGCATCGCAAGGCACACACACACACTTTCATTGGCAATTTGTTAATCTGCATGTCATTGGACTGTGGAAGGAAACCGACCTAGCACAGGGAGAACATTAGTGCACACAGCTAGACCCGAGGCAAAAATCAAACCCAGACCTGGAGGTGCACGGTGACAGTGCTAACCACCAAGCCACCTTTCATAAGACTCCTCTATGTACAAAATGGAAATAAAACTGTTTGGGTAATTTTATACATTTTACATATCAGGAAGGAAGTCACTATCTGTCACTCATAACTGTTTGCCACCAACACGTTGTACTCTTACCGTGTACAATAGAAAAAGAATACGGTGGCAACACAAATCCACACACAGGTAATAAGACCCCATGGGTCCTCAGAGACATATAGAATAAATGTGCCTCTGAAGACCGAGAGGTCATCCTGATGAATAATGTAGATTCTCCCTGCCATGTCTATGTTTTATTGAAATTCTGAAGGTAGTGAGTGGGCAATGCTGGATATTTCCATGACAGGAGTGGGCATAAAAAAAGCCACACAGAGCTATCAGAGATGAGATGGTTTTTCCACTTTCTGACCACATGGAAGCTTGTTTCTTTAATGCTAATCCAAGGCCCTGGAAGGTTGGCGTCAAATCTCATGGCAAATATTGAGTTCTCAACTGCAGTCATGCTCTTTGCCTCTGGAGCAATTCAACAGGATCCAAAACTGCTAAACCCACACTCACACAAATACACACACACACACACACACACACACACACACACACTGATGCTTTAAAAAAAAAAGAGTATTTGAATGTGAATTTCATACATTTAAATTATAGATGCATCACACTAAATAAATTGTTTTTGTTTGTTTGTTTTTAATAACAACGTTCAGATGATGGTAAATAAAAGATACCAATATCATTCATCTTTCATCCCTTACCAATATACTGTACATCAATAGGATGCTCAGGATTTCCCTCTTTCTTTCTGCTGCTGATGATCTGAGTGGGACTCGAACCCTTGAACACCATTATGAGAGTAAACACCTCCTTTATTCCTCTATATACTACAGTAATCCACTACTGCACTTATCCCAGTTTTTCTCTAGTGCTTGGATACCATCAATGGAGAAAGTTTTCTCAGTATGCCAGAGCTGTGATTGGACTGCCTGCTTTACATCTGAAATGCTGGCCTCCCAGGAACTCCTTTACTGGCCCAGATTTGTGGAAATTGCTTGGCATGGACTGTATGGGGGATGTGGTAATAACTCAGAGCGTGGACTTCAAACCCCAGCACTGTTGGGCCCTTGAGCAAGGCCCTTAACCCTCAAATGCTCAGATGTATAATAAAATAAAATGAGGCAGTAACTTTATAATCCTACAGATGGTGCACTCTAAGCTATTTATACATTGGCATCCTGTGTGGTAGGCATGAATTATTGTAAAGGTTGTTTAGAGGTAACGTTTTTGTACTCCTCAGAAAAAAAGGTAGCTTTTTGTGTAATTTAATCTGACGTTAAATGTTAAACTCTCTTGTATTTGACATTTTTGTTTGAATCGTGCCTTTTGTTTTTTAAGTAAAACATCTAATGTTATAAGGAATGAGCTTCATTTCATTACTCATTTTCAATTCAGTTGTGAAACTGTTGAATAAACTTAAGGTATAAATTAATACAGTATATAAACTGTATACAGTATATTCATATCAATCATATCGGCTGGTCCCTGCTAATTCCCATCCCTAGTATCTACAGCTGAACATGATAAGTTCGTCAAGATTTCATGAAAGAACTTGAAAATGCAAAATGCAACAAGCTCCTCTGGATCAAATAAACTTCAATTAATTACAATTCAACTCTTTATATTTTCAATGGTGGTACATTTACAAAATTAAAAGACACATCAGAGAAAAATGTGTGTGTGTGTGTTTGTGTGTGTGTCCCTACTTTATTAAATAAGGTTTTAGAGTTGTGCAGTTCCACCCAGGGAATGTTTAGAAGTAAATAATTTGATTTGCAGTTTGCATGTTTTTAGCAGAGGAATAAAAAAAATACAAAATTCAAAAGTGCAAAATTCCACACACCCTGATTGCAGGGTTGAACTGAAAACTGTGAAGCTGAACTTAAAATGCAATTATATATGGTTCCAAGAAGCTTTCATGCAGAATGCCTGACCAAATAAGTCATAAAATAGATGAAGTGCTTTTTTTTTTTTATCTACTCATAGATTATTTATTTATTATTGCAACACCATGATTTTCTCTTTCTAAAGACAGAGCAGGAGGTAGCAGTGAATGCTTGGGTGTGTGTACTGAAAAGAAAAAAAAAAGAAGAAAAAAAAAAAGAAGCATGAAGCAAATTATCAGCTGATCTTGTGAATGTAGTGTGCACTAGATTTCACCTAATGCATGGCTGATAATTTATGCGCCACGATTCACAAGCTCGCTGACACACAGTTCAGGTGACATGGTTTACAAGAGAGCTCAAACCTAGAGTGAGCTTCTTCTTCTTCTTCTTTTTTTTTTTTTCCTGCTGCAGTGAACTTTTCAATTTTTTCCACCTTGTATTTTATGCATTGCTAAACATCTGTAATGTGTCTTCACAATAGAACTAACTGCATAGTCTGATAATTGTCCAATGCACCATTAGGGGTAATTATTTATTTTTTTATTTTTTTTTAAATACTGTCAGTCATTCAGTGTGTCACTTCATGTGTACATAACCATGCAATGGAAGAGAGCTAGTATTAACTGATGAATGAACACAAAGTCACATCATCGCCACATCATGTTCCCCCCCACTGCCACATGTTTCTTTCTCAATTAAACAGTTTATCATTTTCTACCACTCTCAAAAGTCATTGGATTAAAACTTTAGCTTCAAGGCTGCTCAAATGACTATTTTCCCCCTACAGCACAATTAGATCTTTGGGTATTATTGTCTTCTAACATGCACACAGCTAAATTTATTGACGCCATTAACAAGCCTAATGGATAAAAAAAAAAAAAAAAAAAAAAAAAAACTGGCCTTTTTGTTTCCCTCTCATTCATGTGGATAGAAATAGCAACCTTTCTTTAATGTGCCATTGTCTAGATACACTCCAAAAGCATTCGGAATATTTATGTTTTCATTACAATTTTAATTAGATTGCGCGAACTGTATCTTAAGAGGAATTATATATCTCTGGCAAAACCAAAGTAGAGTGCCACAACCGCTGCCGAGTTTGTAAAGCATATATATTATTATCTGTTATCTATTATATATTATTATCTGGAGATCAGATACATAAACGCAACACAGTTTTATCTAATGGATTTCATCCAAATTGTAGTATTGTTTATGTGATCCACATCATTACACACAACCAGGTTGGAAACGCTAAATACATATACTCTAGTGATTCGTACGTTAAGTTTCTTCCATGAGCTTTTCATTTACATTTCATTTATAAGTAAAGGTGTCTTTCAGGTTTGCTGACTCGCTCCGAGTCGCCTGTAGACGAGTTCTGCAATCTGATAAACGCTTTGCACATAGTTGGTTCTAGAGTAAGGGTGCACAACTCATATATGGTGGCAGGTTAGAGTTCAGAAAATTGTTGTGATTTCTCCATCAGGAGCAGGTGTTTTGTGTGTACTGAGATAAACTTATGTTATTTAAATACCACTAAATTACTTATTAAATATTGCACAAATTGCACAAGAACTAAAGAGCTGAATAATAATGAAGGTATACAGAGGTTGTGCAAGGCCAGATTTTTTTATAAGACCACACAAAGGAGCATTTACCTTGAGCCATCCTCGGAGATCAAAAAGGAAAAACTTTGCAAGGTTATGCTCTTGAATACCTTCATGTCAGTGTTCAAGGTTATGTCTTTCCAAGCTTCAAAAGCACCCATACAAAGCGGCATTCTTGCTTCGCATGGAGTCGGAATAATCGCACATGTCGTCAATTATGGTTAGGATTCAGTTATTAGGCCGGCAAACACCTCCTGGTCTGCCTGATTTGAAGCTGAATATATCAGTTCCGTAACATGGACGCTGGCTTACTTGGTATTCTAGCATGCCATTAAGGACAGGAAGGAATAATGTCAGTGCTCATTAAGAGAGCAATAGACCCCCTCTCCATTCTTCTTCTACCACCAACAAACACCGGCGAACAAAGGAAACAGGAGACAAAAGTTCAAACAAGAAAGGACACGCAATTCTCTTTGCTGCTTATTACTGCCGAATATCATATTCAACTGTCAGTTCAGTGTGTTGTCTTCAATTTCTTTTCTCCTCAGAAGCCAGTAGGAAATTATCTGACCAAAGGCAATTGAAAATGTTGAAGGCAAGCTGAGAGAATGAAAAATGAGGAAGAGCCCCAGTTGAAAATTGCTCCCTGGCAAAACTAGCTAGATTCCAACGATTATCTTATATGGATATTGACCGAAATTATCTTATCATTGCCCTTGTGGTGATATTTTAAAAAGAATAAGACAAGAGCACCTGTTGTTTTATCCATCTTTCTACCTCTATTGTACTCATGCTGACATTCTCTCACTGGGTATCTATGAATTCAATACGTCTTTTATTTATTTGTCATATCAAATCAGGTATTAAAACAAACATGTTAGTTTTGCATTATGTGGAAGGTGAAATTTTCATTTTTGGCAAATAAAAAAACAAAAAAATTGATAAGTACCTTATGATGCAGATCCTTCAGTAGAATTGAGAAGGCGTTAATCCTAAACATCATTTTAAAGCACTTTAATGAACACTATTCAAGCTGGTTACTCCACTTGGGACAGGAAAACATGCATTTTTTCGACATAAAACTACACTGATGGCAAAGTTATTTTTAGAGGTAGAATGGAAATCCTGGTCTCAAAATGAGCCTGAAAGTCGTTCTCACAGAATCCTCATTTAAATATTCCGAAAAACAGAATTTCGGCAGATTTTTGAGGCACTGAGGCGCTCCTCATAAATAAATTTGCACCGGCCATATCTCAGAAACTTGACATAATACAGTAATAAACTTTATGTCAAAATGGAGCTTATTGAAGCAGGAATCTGAAAATGTGCATAACTCACATCACCGCAAAAAATGTGACTTAGTGCCTGATGTGATGTGATAGTGTCACATTTTACATACACCTTCTGGCATGAAAAAAAGAAAAAAAAGGAAGAACTTGAAAGGGGAAACAATGGAAATGCATGTGGTGATGATGATCCATTTGCCTTAATGCTGCTGTACAATAAAATATAAACCATATCATTGCCAGCCTATCCATGTCATACTGCAAAATAATACATTTCTTAGAATACCTGATTTGTTGAATATTATTATATATTATATATTATTTTTAACTGTGCAATATTATATTACATAGTGCAATTTGTCTTGATCCCCCCCCCCTTGGTTTTGTAATTATACACTGTACTGTCTATAAATATTTGTTTTCGATATTGTCTGTTTTTCTCTTTTTGCATTTATACATGGAACTGTCACTACTTTATGAGCACATTGTTCTTTGCTGCTGTAACGTAGACATTTACCCACTGTGGAATGAATAAAGGCACATCTTATCTTACATTATCTTATGTAAGTCTTTATAGTTTCCAAATATTCCATTGTAGTGTTGCAGGTGTTGAACAAAATTAATCCAACATGATATACAACAAAAATTATATAAATCTGTAAATCAATTTCACCCAGATATACTGTAAATAATTAAGCGTTTGCACAGGAGTAGTACTTGACATCTTTAACAGATGTGATTTGACAGATGTGATCAGGTTGGCAGGGATTATTTCAATGGTGCATTTTTATTCACTTTGGCATACATTGTCCTTTCAGTTCTGACCACTGGAGACTTTTTACAGTCATCGTGGCCAAGTAGCTGGGTAGTACTACCAAAGCCTTTATTTGTGTCAATTGGCATCTGCCAAATAATTTAGAATGGCTATTGACTGCTGTACATGTAAATCTGCTACAATATTTTTAAAATAGTTTATCAATATTTTTTTTTTATGTGTTGTCAGTGCCTTCATCTTGCACAACCTCTATTTGGAATCATAGCCAAAAAAAAGACACGGAAATGTCTTTACTACATCATCATCCCAAAATCCCCCCCCTTTTTTTAAGGTTTGGAAAATATTGGTAACTAATATTTAAATGTGTTCACAGCTAAAGGAGCAGATTCTGAAGGCATGTGCTATGAAGCAAATGACTGACGTAAAAACATGACAATATTTCCAGTCAATAATCAGAGTCTATTTGCTTTGCTAATGGCTCCTGAGTTGCCTTTTTGCAAAAAAAAAAAAAAAAAAAAAAAAAAGTAACGTGGGTTAAAAAGGTGTTTTAAGCATTTTATATGTATTTATCATTTTTAGGTATATAAACACTTTTGAACATGATTGCACATTAAAACATACAGCCAGAGCCAAATAATGTACTCAAGTAATAGTAACTGTATTTCAAAATATTATTACTCAAGTAGACGTAAAACGTAGTCATCCAAAATATTACACAAGTAAGAGTAAAAAAGTATTCGGTGAAAAGATACTCAAGTACTGAGTAACTGTTTCAATCGTAATGTCCGATTTATTTGTTTAGAAATTATATTCATATATACAGTATATACAGTATATTATATTATACGTAGATGTGTGTATATAGATATATAAACAGTATATTATTATATTATATTATATGCATTATATTACAGTATAATTATAAAAAATTAAATTTGCAAACATTGCAAGCATTCAGTGAAACAGCTAAACTTACTGCGGCACGTTTCCTCAGGTTATAAGTCGAGATTTTATATGCTGAAGTGTTTGTCTGTTTTGGCAGATAAAGAAGACACCACAGTATGAAGCTGTTACAAAAGATGCTTCTTTCGTAAGCGAAACATGCTTTTATGATGCCAGGGATGCCGGCTGATGATGCTGCCGGTTTGGGCGTGGTCATGTGACTACATGTGGTTATTGTTACCACAGCTGATTGGTGAAATGGAGTCATGTGATTATTGTTGCTGCATCTGATGAAGTATGGTGCAGTAAAACTACTCAAGTAAAAGTAACAGAGTAAATGTAACTGGGTGTTACTACCTACATCTGCGTACAGCTTTAAAAAAAATTATTGCATGGTATAAGCTAGGGTCATAACTGAGTAACAGAATACAAATACATACACTGCCTGGCCATTCAAAAAGCATGTTTTACTTTTAGCCTTCACTTTGGTAAGGAGGATAAAGATCGGTCTAGGGTAATGGAAAAGGGTCATATGGTCTGAAGAGTCCAGATTGATCCTATAACAATTCAATTCAATTTTCTTTATATAGCGCTTTTAACAATGGTCATTGTATCAAAGCAGCTTCACGAGATGAAAAGAAAAGGAAAGAAATAATCATACATAGTGTCCACTGTACAAGTGTTATGATCAGGGGTTGCTTCAGTTGGTCAGGTCTAGGTTTCAGCAAGCAATAAAATGAAGTCAGCTGATGACTTAAATATAGTGAATGACCAGGGTATTGAAATTATAGTATGGAAGGTTTTTTTTTTTTTTGGCCAAGTAGTGTATAGTACTATTAATAAAGCACATATATTGAGTCTTAAATAAATACAAAGTTGAACATCTCTTTGTTTTTCAGAAAAGCTTAGGAGACAGTTTGATAGTAGATGTGTGAATTGGGATCCTGCAGGACAAGAGGGGAAAAAATCCTGAGTGTGAGCTTTTTTTAATGTAATGTGGACAGAACCGTCTCTTGGGAGAAGGGCTTAGTTTCAGCAAAAGTCTTCCCCTTAACTGCAACTCTAAAACCACACGAAAGACTTTAAACTTGCCCAAAATATTAAGACAGAGATAGAGGGGGAAACACATTCTCCTTCTTTTTTCAGACCTACTGTGTGTTAATAATGGCTTTCCTTAATGATTTCCAGTATACAACTGAGGTCACAAGTGTATATATGCCAAGGCTATGGATATTTCAGTGTCACTTTCAAATACAACCGAGTACAGCTGTAGCTGTAAAACACTTTGTGGCCAGTGTCAGGGGCGTAGGGAATATATCCCATTTTTAAATCAATTCATGTATGTGGGATGTCAAATCAAGAGAATTTGTCAATTAATAAACATTTAATATTGCACATTGTTATTAACTACTAACATGTAAGTGCTAATATGTACCATTAACCAATTCTTAATTGATTATTCAAAAAATTTAAAAAACAAAATAAAATCAAACTATATATAAATGCCAGCTAATACAGTTTGTTCATGAGCAAAACTTTGACTTTTGAATAAAAGTACATGTTTTATGTCCACATAATCCACCGATATAACCAGCTATAACATTAAACAAAACACACAGATGAAGTGAATAACACTGATTACCTTGTTACAGTGGCATGTGTCAAGTGGTAGGACATGTTAGGCAGCAATTGAACAATAATTCAGGTTTTCAAATTTGATGTGTTGGAAGAAGTAAAATTGTGGAAATGTAAGGACCTGAGTGACTCTGACACAGGCCAGGTTGTGATGGCTAAATGACTGGGTCAGAATAATTCCCGAAAGAGAAGGTCTTGGTGGGGTGTTGCTGCTATGCAGTGGTTACTATCCACTAAATGTGGTGCAAAGAAGGACAAATGGTGAACTACTATAACGACAGGGTTATTAACAGTGTTGGGGAAGTTACTCAAAATAAGTAATATACTACAAATTACTAATTACTACTTTTTTTTTTACTGATTATTACATGTACAAAGTAATCAGATTACTAATCACGTTACTTTCAAGTTACTTTGAAAACATCTGTAACGGCGTGCGCCTGTGATGGGCTGCGCCTCAACCTGTTGTCACTCCTCACTCACGCCGTAGGCTCCCTACGTAGACGTCCTCCCCCTTCTGCAGATGCGCGAAGGGGCGAGGACGCCAGATCGGGACGGCTGGCCATTAAATTAATGGTAATGGATCTCGGGTTTTCTCCGCATTCAAAATCCTCCCCTTTTTTCCCTTCCTCCCTCTACTTCCCTGTTTTTTCTAAATAAAATGACCTCTTTTCATGTAAGATCTCGCTTCATGTCCATGTGTCTGTAGTGCCCCCTGAGGAAAAAGAGTGAACAACATCAAATGTAAAACTGCAAAGGTCTCCGACGATTGATTAAAGCGTTTGCTCGTTAATTGATGCTGCCGCACAAAACGTGATTTTTAAATGCATTTTGATAATTTTTTAAACACTACATTTGTAACGCTAGTAACGTAACGTTATTGACATTGGTGACTGTAATCAAATTACGTGTATTTAAAATGAAATGCGTTCCATTATTGCGTTATCAGGAAAAGTAATTATATTACAGTAACGCGTTATACCCAACTCTGGTTATAAACGCCTCAATAAAGGCTCAATGATGCTTTCGGGGAATGAAGGCTAGGACGTCCGGTCTAATCCAACAGAAGAGCTACTATCGCACAAATTGCTAAAAAACTGAATGATGTCGATGATAGAAAGGCGTCAGAACACACAGCGAATCTCAGCTTGTTGTATATTGGGCTGTGTACTGTAGCTATGCGGACTGTGTCCACTGCCAAAAGCACATATAGTACAATGGGCTTGTGATCATCAGAATTGGACCACGAAGCAGTGGAAGAAGGTGGTGCAGGCTGATGAATCACATTTAGTTTTACATCATGTGAACGGCCTGGTGCTTGTGTATTGCTTCCTGGGAGAAGATTTGCCACCAGGATGCAATATCTACAAAAGACAAGCCGGTAGATGTGATGCTCTGGACAATGTTCTGCCTTGGGTCCTGCCTTTCAAATAGATGCTATTTTGATACCAAGTGCACCCTTTCATGTAAACCGTATTTCTTAATGACACTGGCCTCTTTCCACAGAATAATGTACTCTCGACACACCAAAAAAAAAAAAAAATGTTCAGGAATGGTTTGAGGAGCATGCCAAAAAGTTCAAAACCTGGAAATTCCCAGTATCTCAATGCAGTCAGAAATGTGTGGGAGGTGCTAGACAAAGTAGTCCGATCCACATAGAGGTCACCTCACAACTTACAGAACTTACTTACAGAAAGATCAGCTGCTTATATCTTTGTGCCAGATGAAAGTGGAAACCGTTTTGGAGTCGACGAGGCAGAGCTGTTTGAGGAACCTGCACAATATCAGGGCTGGTGTTTTTAATGTTATGGCTGATCTGTGGATTCCTTCATTATTAAACAAGTTGCCAACAGTGTATGCTATGAATTCACTTCATTTTCAAAGACTCAGTAAGAGGATGAATTTCCAACAAAGGCTTTCTAAGAGAGTTTGATATGATTAGGCATCTCCAAATGTGCACAGGCATGTTTAAATGGAGGGTAAAATAAATTCGGCATTTTTTAGGGGGGAAAATAGTTGTAAGAAGCAACAACAACAACAACAACAAATAAAAAAATGTTACAGACTATTATAGAATATTTTATCCTAGCAGTCATGGTCTAATATAATAGGGTGCTGTCAAAAATTTAAATGGCCAAATGTTATGTCCAAATTGTTTGTGTTATATCAGTCAAATTTGTATGATTTTGCTGAATGCCATTAATTGACCACGGTTTTGTCACAATTGATACAAAAAGCCTGCAGGTATAATTGTGGCGATGTAAATATGCAAATTATTATAAATCTGTTAATTTTAATTTAAAAGAAAATATACATGTAGCGATATCATGCTTCGGTTGAAGTGTACATATATTTTATTATTTTATTCTTATTTAAATCTATTTCTACTTTCTTTGTTATATTCATTTCATGTAAATAGTCTTAAATAGTCTTTATTCTAAGGTCACGGGCAGTCGCCTAAGCATTTCACTGCATATCGTACTGTGTATGAGACAAATAAAATTTGAATTTTGATTATTTATTTATTTTTGCATCATCCACCCTGTTGTAGTATTCAATGACTGCTGGGGTAACTGGAACAGCAGCAACAGACTGTAAACATCCTTTTCATGTCTTCTTGACATTCTCCAAAAGTTGGTCAAATGCTTTTTGTTTGCATTTTGCCCAGCCAGTAGTTTCCCTTCACTGATCACATGAAAGAAAGAAGTGATGTGAAGGCTCCTTCTGGGATGCATTGCATTTTGCTACGGCATGTACTGTACTGTAATGCGGTCCGTTTTTCATGGAAAAACACGGACAAACTTTGTACTTAAGAGCTGTTGGAAAGGGAATCCAGCAGAGACTGATTTTAACAGATGTGCACATTTATGGCGAAATAAAAGAATGGAAAGAACATGAATGGCAGTAATCTTGAAAAAAAAATAAACATGGAGTGAACAGCTTAATTTACTCTTATTTACAAGAATAGTTTTCAAACTTTGCTATTAGTACTCATATGGGAAAGGGATATTCTCTACGTAGTTGTAGACTGAAGCTTATACAGTATAACCTCATCATTTGTCAGTCATTTTGTACACGTCCGAACCCTATCGTTTCTACTTTCCTAGATTCTAGACTACTAAAACATTTTCTTCCAGCGTGTTTTGTCTTCCAGAGCTAGTGAACAATGCATATTTAACAAGAACACAGGACCAGCACAGGTCATGCTGCCCAGAATCTTAATGCAGCCTCTGACAGAGCACCGTCGCTTGCTTCTGGCTCTTGGAGTTAACTGAGGACATCCATTAACTGCTCAGCCTTGCCCCTGCTTTTGTATTGTGGACGTTCTGAGTCTTCTGCAATACTAAATACCTTCCATATTATAGATAAGTTTGGACAAACTTTCTAATTCCATAGTCTTTTCCTTCTAGATTGTAAAACAATTCTGAAGGCATCCAAAATATGAAACAATCACCTTTTAACAGTTGAGATGTATCTTCTACTCATACTCCTTAAAGCTCTAATCGGAGGTGCTGTTTGTTAGTTGGTGATCTCTGAGGCTGGTGACTCTAAATGAACTTCTCCTCTGCAGCAGAGGTAAGTCTTGGTCTTGCTTTTCTGGGATGGTGTTCATGGCACTTGGTGGGTTTTTACAAATGCTCTTGACAATACTGTTCTTGCTTTTCTGGGATGTCTGGAAGTTGGGTCATGTCAACTGGACAACTTCTTAGTTTAGTAGAAATGTTTCCCTACTCATCCAAGGAGATTCTCCAGTCGAAAGTAAGTTGGAACGTTCCTTGTATTCAAGTCCTCCAAGGTCAAAAGAGTCCTGAAACGGCTTGTTACAGTATGTGAACAATGGAGAAGGTGACAATAGGAGAGAGGGTCGTTAGAGAGTACAAGGGAGACAATAGAGAGAGATTAGAGAGATTCGTTAAGGTATAACAACCAGAAAGAGTAAGTGGAGTCCTTAAGTGTGGCTTGTGGTTGGTGGACATGTGAAGGTATTCATGAGACCCGGTTTCATCATGGTGCTTGATGGGTTGTGCAAACACACTTGACATAACTGTTCAGCTTTTAACTGGTACACTGCATATACTTTTTTCCCCCTATTTGGAATAAAATTGCCTCCTGTTATGAATGATGATAAATCAAGTGTGTTTTTAATTTTGAGAATAAGATCACTCAAATACTGATACTGCATGCTGTTGATAATGAGAATCCCTCAACCTGTTCCTTTTTTATTATACTGTACTGTCTTTGTCTTCTATTGATGGTGAGAATCACTCAGGCACTGATACCGATCTCAGTCGAGGGTGAGTATAGAGTCCTGTTTGTTTTACACTAATGAGAAAGAAATAGATCACTAATGCTATTTCTACTTAGAGTTCAAATTACTCAGGGTCATTTATTTTATCCTGACTGAGATCAAGGGTCACACGAAACTCATTACTACTTATACAAGTAGTAGATGCACTTGTGAGGGCATCTCAAATGTCCACCAACTTCCTCCGAGTTCCATGTAGGAGGTGACCAAATGGCACTTAATGTGGTGATTCTGAACTTTTGTGTTCTCAAGATCACAGAAAATCAAGCTGTCCTTTTCAGGGTGTTGGTGTGACATTGTCAAGTATGGGAGAAATTCTAGGTGTCAAAGGAGATTTTAACTATGATCAGATTTTTAAATGTAGTTGCCAGCTAATAAAACATCCTAGCACTTTGGATTTTATTTGAACATGGATGGTGGGTGTTTGTAGGTGGTCTGTGCCTTTTCATAAAGTCTTTTCATAGAGTCCACAGGTTTTAAAGTTAGTTAAAAATCTACAAGTTTAGAAAATCCGTTAAACTGTCTAAATCAAACCCTATGCGCTAAACTACTAAATAATGCACTGTAATAGATTCCACACTGCATATGGTGATGTTTTATTACAGAAGTTCCTGGCAGGTTAATGGCCTGACACAAGATGGACTTGTACCAGTCTAATTAGAAGAGAAGAACAGTGGCGCAGTGGTAAAAGCGCTCGCCCTATCATCCGGAGATCGCTAGTTCGAATCCCGGGTGGTGCTGTAACCTCTCGCAGCCGGAGGTCTAGAGAGAGCTGATTGGCCGAGCTCTCTCAGAGGGGAGGGACGAGAGGTACTTAGTGCTCCCACATTAATCACGGCTCTACAGCCAATCAGGGGCGTCTGTGAGCTCGCGCAACGGAGGGAGTGGATAGCGCTGTCCTCCGAGTGTGTTACGGTGCGCGAGCGAGCAGTTCGAAAAGATGCGGTCGGCTGGCATCACGTGGTTCAGAGGAAACACGTGATAGTCTTCGGCCCTCCCGGCTGAGTGGTAGTAGTAGCCTTAATGTGGGAGCCCCCTAGTGACGGGGAGGAATTGGACACGACTAAATTAGGGAGAAAATTGGGGAAAAATCAAAAAAAAAAAAAAAAAAGAGAAGAACATGGAGAAGGAAATAAAGGGCTTATGTGCGTTGGAGCATTGCACATCATTAAACATGGGCGCAGTGTTACGGCATGGGCAGGTATGGCTGCCAATGGAACTGGGTCACTGGTGATCATTGATAATGTGACTACTGATGGATGTAGCAGGATTAATCTAAACAATGACAATTTTTAAAAATAAAATTGAATTTAACTGAATTGAATGAAATTAATTCTGAAGTGTATTGTGCGAAACTGTTAGTACAACATTCATGGTACAGAGGGATGACCCACTTATTTGAAAGAAAATGTGATTCAGCAGGCCAGACCATCTTCTTCCATTGCTACAGTATTAGGCCCAGTTATCTCAGCGCTTCTGTGCCTATTGTAGTAAAAAAAAATTTACAATTGACTGGGGGTTAGCGCAGGAACACTGACCGGTCTGCGGCTACGCACTGTTTGTTTTGACACCTTTCTATCAATCTGTCCTACAGTAGTCCTACTTTGAGATAGGACCAGGACGAGTGAATATTGGACAAACACTGAACGTATTACCGGTTTATCAGTCGTTTTACCTTGGACCACTTATGGTAGTAAGTAATCACGGCATACCACAAACATTGTGGAGATGCTCCAACACAGCGGTCTTGCCATAGCTTGTCAAAGTCACTCAGATCCTTACACTTGGCCATGTTCCTGCTTCCAACACATTAACTTTGACAGCTGACTGTTCATCTCTTGGCTAATATAACCAACCTCTTGACAGGTGCCTTTGTATAAAATCAGCTTAAATTATGTATTCAGCTTTTAACAGAAATGTGACGTGTGCAGGGCTTTTATCAAATACTGTAATAAAGTTAGATGTTTTTTTTTTTTTCATTCTGCAATTCCAAAGGTTCATGTCAGTGTTCAGGAAAGGCTTGTGCAGGTGTTGTGTAGGTCTACGAAGAACTTCCAAAAAGAAAACTCAAGTCATTTAAGTTATTTAATAGTATTCTCCATGAATGACACTTTAATATGATGAATAGACATTGTTGACTAGAAAGATGACAGCAGATTTCAGCTCTCAAACTATATATAGATGTTTACATATGGTCTCTTTGTAATCTTGTTCATGTTTCATTGCAATATAGTGGCTCACAAAGCTTTGAAGGTGGACTTATTGTTCCTTCTTTTTCCATTAACAGCCAGACTCGTGACCTATACCCAGTGACCTATAATGGCACAAACAACTGCTGTAACAGGTTCTCTGCAAGCACTTACCACAACAGAGCATATGCTTTCATGTGACATTTATTCCATTTCCAAACTCTTTACCCATTTGCAGTTAGACAGGAAATACAAACTCTATTCCATAGTTCCATGGCCCCTATGCTTATGTTATTCTGTAAAAAAAAAATACGAGTTACAAACCTGGGAATATATGCACAACCAATTTCTAATAAAAAGCACTGATGTGAGATCAGGCTTCAACTTGTCATCACTTAGTCACTAGTTGTTGATTCACACAGCTATGTGTATGCGTACTATAAATGATTTTTTTTTTTTTTTAGTAAAGTGCCTGACTTTTCAAATCCTAAAAATGAAATGCCAAATAACATTCATGCCTCAAAATTGCTCATGCACTTTGCATTTAATAATACTGATACATGGAAGCCAGACAGACCATAGGCAGAGTTTGCAGGGCGGCAGGAGGGGCACTGCCCAACAAAGTGATTGAAATATAGCACTACACGGAGTATAAAATGGGTAAAATTAAAATATTTTATATATACTATACTGCCCGAGCAAAAAAGTGACCATGTGAATTTAACCAAGCAAACAGGTCAGAGCCTTCCATTGAATAATTACTGCAGTGATTAATACGTTTCAGCTGCAAACAAGTTAGTTAACTGATTTTATTGAGCAGCTTTTGATTTCTTAAACTTGTCAGCAGTGTTCGTGGAAAAAAACGCTACTTTTTCAGAAGGGTCAAATTATTGGCCAGCATCAAGCAAAGAAATCTTCTAAGCAGATTGCTGGAACTACTAAAATCGGTTTAAGAACCGCCCAAAGCATTATTAATACCTGGAAGGGTCGTGGTGACCCATCATCTTAGAGGAAGAAATGTCAGATTTATTTATTTATTTATTTATTTTTAATGATCATGATCAGAGATCACTTAAATATTTGGTGATATCGAATCATTAAAGAAACAACAGTAGAACTCATGGCTATGTTTAATAGTGAAAGTACGAGCATTTCTACATTCTATGATCTCAGGGGCTAAACAGGCTTAAGAAAACGACTCATCAGTGAGGCTAATGAGAAAATTATTTTTTTTTTTTTTTGCTAGGGAGCATAAAAAATGGACTGTGGAGCATTGAAAAAAGGTAATGTGGTCTGATGAGTCTGAATTCATCCTGTTTCAGAGTCATCGGTGTATCAGTATAAGAGGATGAAGTGTTGCCCCCATCATCATGTCTACACTACAAGCCTGTGGTGGCAGCGTTATGATCTGGGGTTGCTTCAGTTGGTCAGGTCTAGATTCAGCAATGTTATATGCCCGAAACATGAGATCAGTCCATGACCCGATGACCTGAATGTACTGAATGACCAGTTTTGTTTAGTTTTTTTCATTAATGGATATCTGGTTCCTTGATGGCATGGGCACATTCCAAGATGATGATGCCAGGATTCATCGGGTTCAACTGGTCAAAGAGTTGTTCAGGGAGCATGAGACATAATTTTCACACATGGATTGGATAGTAAAGTCCAGACCTTAACCTTCTTGAGACTCTCTTGTAATATGCTGGAGAAGGCTTTACACAGTGATCCGACGCTCCCATCTTGTAGAGAAATGAATGTGACTCTGGACGGAAATAAATGTTGTGGTCCAACGAAATATTAGTGTTCGACTTACTTTTTTTTAGCTGGACAGTGTATATCAGGGATGAGGAAATTAACATGTTACACTTACAATAGATGGGGATCATTTAACACATTTAAAAACATCCTTTTCCTTTCTTGTTACCATTTTCGCAGGTCACGATATGTTGTGTGCAGTTGTACCACTGACCACTAGAGGTGCTCTCCTTTATGATGACCATTCAGCGCCTTGATGGAAGTTCATCAGTTGGGACATGCATAAGAATCTTCTTGTGGAAATGAATCATTTTATGTCACAAGAAATAGAATCCACCTTCAAAGCTTTGTGAATCACTGTATAGCAATGAAACATGAAAAAGATTAACAAGAGGTCATATGTACACATTTGTATAGCTTAAATCTGCTATCGTCTTTCAAAAATACAATGTTAGTCATATTATAAAATACATCTTAATAAATTTGACTGTATTTTTAATGAATTCATTTTAAGCCTTCAGGTCATGTGAGTGGCACATGAATGCTCACAAATTTATTTATTATAAAAGCAGGAAATGCTGAGAAGGTGTTTACTTCTAGTAGGTTATACTGCATGCGGTAGGGTAGTATGCATATTTTATAGTTTCTATAGTTTCAACGCAAAACTAGTTCATGCTTAACAGTGTAATTACAATTCTACCCTTATACATAAGTTTTAAACCATAGATACTTTATGAACCATACAGTAGATACTTCTCAAAATACTTCATAGAATCTTGTTTGTCATTTAGGCTAATTACATATTATTGTAATAAACATTACAGTTACATTGTATCAACATCGTTTTCTTTGTGCTTTTAATTCTAATACTGATTATTCAAGTGCCTTTATTGGACAATAACCCATAAGCTAACCACGTTGCTTTTCATTTTTAATTTTAATAAATGATTAAGTCTAAAACAAGACCAATATGTAAAATAATAATAATTAAAAAAGGAATTCAGCAGCACCAAGGTCTCACCTTCCTCATCAGTCATGTCTGCTCATTTTAAAAACGAATGCATAATTTACTGAGCTTCAGTATGAATCTAGACATATTCCTCTGATATCTAACCTCGGTCAATTACTTCTCTTTATCAATATCTCCCGTCTTTATTGCACCGGCTCATTTGCATTTCATAACCAAATACTAATATTTAGTCTTTGAACAAACGCTTTATGGTAATACACCTAAGGTTCTCAGGGCTATCAATTACTCGCTGTGTGTCTAAATTGAGAAAGTGGGAGCTAATTTTCTGCCCGTTAAGGTGACAGGACATACAATTCTTTACAATCATTACCTCTGTGATGTGATGACTTGCTTTCAGAACCCCCCAGGCAAGTCTTTTAACCTCTGCAGACTTCAGCTGCAGAGTTTCATCATATGACTGAAGCTGATAAAAAATGAAAATTAAGATGTGACCATGGAGGGACCATCTACATCTGGGATCAGATTTACCTGTCCTGAATGTAAGATAAAAATACCTCCAGATGACACCAGATTATGCCCTGATGGAGCAGTTAGACTGGCATGGGATTAGTGCATTATATATAGGTAACGCTTACTATGTAAAGGTTATTTACCTGACTGGGCAAAACTAAAGCAAAGTAAATATGTATGAAAATTTGATTTATATCATTGATAAATGCGAATTCTATCATTAATTAAATTGCATTATCCTGTTTATCTCAAATTACAGTAAAACTCTGGTTTATTTCTTCACAAGTCATGATTTTTTAAAAATCTGGTACAATAACAACAAAGCAATCTAGACTACATTGCACAGTGAACAGTGGAATCTGAACAATTGAAATTGATTGTAGGATGTTAAATTGTCTATGTGTACCTTACACTAAAGTAAAAGCTGTAAATAATAATAATAAAACACACACACACACACACACACACACACACACACACACACACACACACACACACACACACACACACACACACGTTTGATCTGTGGGATAAAACTGGAGTGGCCAGAGGAAACTCACCAAGCATGGGGAGAACATGCAAACTCCATGAACACAGACTGGATGCCAGGTCTCAACCTCAACCTTAATGGGGTGAAGCATAATCGCTTACCACTAGGCCACCATATTCTTCTTCCGTCCAAGCTGCTTTTCGACAACGACAATTGTTAAAAGCACTATACAAATAAAATTGAATTGAATTGAATTGAATTATTATTATTATTATTGTAGCATGGCAAATGCCAGTGCAAATTCATTAACTGGGTAGTTGCATGTCAGTGGACTGCTAATTGGGAGGTTGTGGATTTAAACCCCCACCAGTACCCCACTTTTGGTACACCGTTAACCCTTAAGTGCTCGGATGTGTACACCAACATAATCAACCATAATCACCACCACCAGGTAAATTGAACAACATTGATCATAAGCTATACACCCACAAACTGCTGAAAGTTTCTTAGGCTCCCAAAGCTCACCCATCAAGGACGGCCATCCGGGCTGATCCTTTAACAAAACCAGTGCAACAATGCAAGACATGTAGCGCAATGCAGTGCAACCATCAATGCTGGTCATGATAGAAAGGAACCAGAACACCCAGTGCACCACAGACCACTGCACACAGGTCCCAGCAGGCAAAAAGCCCAGGGCTGCCAATAAGATCAAGCACCCATGGGATACACTGGCTGATCCTCAGATACTCCATCCCACATCCCACAACATTCACTGCCAATATTGTGGTTTTAGAAGCCCTGGGTGAATGAGGAGGTCTGCCTTCTGCTCAAACATGGCCTTCAGGTCTGGAGACTGGGGGACCTACAGTGTTGCCAGATGCAATCTGACGAGGGGAATCTGCCAAGCCAAACATGAACACAAACAACCAATTGAGGTACACTTCAACCCTTCTGACCCCGACACATATGGAAGGTGATTCCCTGGCCATCACTGAGTTCCAACCAAAAGAGGAAACATGCTGC
>JAAGKR010003736.1:0-70398 GCA_011419295.1 Clarias macrocephalus
ATTTGTTATTTATTAATTTATTTAATCAAAGATTTTTTTTTTATTGATCCCCACACTATTAAACTGGGATGCTGTGTCGCTCAGTGTGTTGCATGAGTCAGTTCCTCGATTTCTCCAGTAGAGGGACACAGAGAACGCACAAGACGGACCGTCTTTGTCTACACGTCGAGTGCCCGCTTCTCCCCTCTGAAAATCTATAAATCCGTCATGTTTCTTTATTTTTAAATACCTGGGGATTCAGCATCGATCGTTTACAGTGCACATGCATTACTGTCGGCATCTAGACGACAAGTTCCTGAGTCAGTGACAAAGCGATGTACGGTACGAGAGATCAATAGTACAGTACAATACAAGAGATCTTCCTTCAAAGTAGGGACCATCATGGCAGTGTTATGATGACATCATCTGTCTCTGTGGATTATCGTGGAAGAACGAGGAATCTCTGCAAGATACGGAGTATAAATATGCGCTTAAACGTTTTGAACTCATGCCTTTTACAGTGTTCCTGGCTGTGAGGAGGATCAAGGATTCGATGTGCACTTAATATTTGAAGAGTCGTTTCTCATTCTGACCTACTTCCTGTGTATGAATAAAGAATCCTGTCGAGTCACCTGTATTGAGCATGCACTACTCGACTGATATATATATATATTTAAAAAAAAAGTTAAAAAATAAACAGGCTTTAGAAACCTGAACCTTGTTTGACCTTGTTTTTAATTCTATAGGCAGACTGTGATACAGATGCAAAGAGTGAGTATTACAAGGGAACGATCACAGTTCTGTGTTAGAACAAAGACAAAGACAAATTATATCATCCACCAAAAAAATTAGGCACCCTCAGATTTTATGGGGGTGGCACGGTGGCTTACTCGTTATCAGTATGAACCCACACCGCTAGGGTCTGGGTTCGATTCCCCTCCCACAACCCTGTATGCAGGACAACGCTGTATAGACAAGGATTGAGTGTGAGTGAGATTTTATGGGTTGGAGTAGAACACAATGGCCTTATACTGTATGTATCAGGTTAGTGTTTCACATATGTGTATCTGTACCCAGATTTGAAGTGGGTGTGGCTTACACTAAAAAAATTTTTTATTTTTATGTGTGTGTGTGTGTGTGTGTGTGTGTGTGTGTGTGTGTGTGTGTGTGTGTGTGAAATGTAAATCCTAAAAACAATCCAAGAGCTACATTAGAAATGTCAGCATGATAAGCATACAGTAAGCATGCCGTTTGAATTCTTATCTTCTGACCTCCCGTCTCAACTAGACTGCATGTATCCGCATTTAATATTTCCCAAGATATAAATAAAAGTCAGAGCCTCACTTAAAACAAGGACTGTTACACATTCATGGTCTTTATTTGTGGCTTGCACCGTTCATCCGTAGTATTAACACCATTTAACATTAACACTTTACCATTGATTATCCATTGCATACCAGTAAACTGGTGACAGGATCTTGGGCACCCAAGGCTCATGTGGACCAGAGGCCAGCCTGTCTGGTCCGATCTCAGCCAAAAGTCAAAGCAGCACAAATCGCCAAAAAATGTCAAAACAAGTCCAAGCCATGGAGTCCCCATCACGCAACCCATAGGACCCAAAGGATCTGCTGTCAATGTCGTGGTTCCAGACATCACAGTCAATGTGAAACACCACAGACATCAAGTTGTCCTGTAGTAGTAGTTCAGTTATGCTGTCACTACCACCATGTACAACAACACTCTGCATAGCCTCTGATCAAACTAACTGGCTTGTTTACCCAAAACCTATAATTATTTAAACTTATTCAAAATTAAAAAATTAATCAAAGAATATTTGGGTGGAAATCCATTCATTTGCTCAATCTATCATTATCTGTCCTGTTTATACTGTGTAAGGTCATGGGGCCTGGAGACGTTCCCAGGAAACTCAGCACACGTGGCAGGGTACACCCTGGATGGGGTGCAAACCCGTTGAAGGGCACAAGCGCGCACACGCACACATGCACACACACGCACACACGCATTTCAAGCAGTTTGGAAACATTCCTGGGGGAGGAATTCTGGAGTACCCAGTGAAAACCCAATTAAGAATAGAGCATGCAAACTCCACACACACACAGACCAGATTCGAACCCCAAACCCCTGGAGGTGCAAAGTGACGATGCTAACCAAAATAGGTTGGAAATATATATATTGTGCAATAATATGACATTTTATAAATGTAAAAAATTAAGTTAGATCAGTTTTAGGGTTGAGCTAATAAACAAAATTTTGATCTTATTTTTTATCAAAAAACAGTGTCACTTAAATGTTGACATTAGAGGTCACAGTAATGTAATGTACAGTACAGCACCAGGCATTTTTATATTTTTCGTAGTGTTTGTACTATTTCTCAGGTGAGACCTACAGTATATTGCTTTTATCTTAGGCGACATTCACATTACCAGTCTAAAGTGACTCAATCCAATAATTTTACCTAATGTGACACAATTTTTTTTTTTACGTATGGGCTGTCTGTTTTTTAGATCGGACCTGAGCAACTTTCATTCGCGGTCATGCGTCTTGAATGAGAACAGGCAAATCGGAATTAATATCACTTGCGCATGCGTCATCACCGTCAGCAAAGGGATTTTATAACAGTGCTTGCAATAGCTGCTACATAAAACAGCTAAAGCAACCTGGTTAATTCTTTCTTCTGGACCTCAAGAAATACAGTTAACTGCTTGCCGTCTTCCAGAGCAAAATCCCAAGCACAGCTTTGCTAAAGTCTCATCCAGTATTTTAAACGAATAAGTGGTTACACAAATATGACACGTTTTAACCCATATGGCGCGAGCAGAGACATAACCATATGTGCGCCATTTCAGAGGACAGAGGTGTCAGAAAAAAAAGTCACTTGTAATTATGAACGTGAGCCGTTATGACATGCAAATCCGATCTGACCAAAAAAATCGGAATTGAATCAAGTTGCTTTAAATGTGCACATAGCCTTCAAATAGCAGTCTTCAATGTTAAATGTAAATATTACATCGTTACTGTAATTTTTAATTCATTTAATAAGTAGGTTTGGTTTGCCACTACAATTATCCTAATTTCCTTCTAGCGCTTCTTTACTGATGATCATGTAAATATACTAATGAATGAGATAATGTGAAAACGAATCACCTGATCACTTTCGATATGGATAAATAAAGACAGATTTTTCGACCTAAACACGATGAGCTGAATATAAATGTGTGTGCGTCCATCTGATATGCATGTGTGGAAGAGAGAATATGTGTGTGTGAGACCGTATGAACCCCTCCCTGCATTTGCCATTTTGGATATGCCCCAGCTTTGTCCTCGCAGTGAGATGAACAGAATGCAGAAGACAGATGTACTGTAGGAGAACTGCACACTGTGAGGATGGGGATGGGGTGAAAGCTTGTGCCCATATGGATCACAGAGGGAAAGCGGGATAGCTCCTTATCTGTGCCTACCTCAGTCTCTACAAAGATCTGAAAGTAAAGGAACTTCCCTGATGTTAAGGTTAGAGTTCATGTTTATAGAACTCATGCAGATCTCATTTAAGTACACAGAGTTTAGAGGGACTTTTCTTATAATAAGCAGTATTGGCTACTATGTTATACACTGTTATACATATGACTACAAGTCATAATGTTAAAACGAAGAATATGGCCACTTTTGTGTGGGCTCTAATTGTGGCCCCTCTGGGCAAGACTTCACAAGACTTGCTATGATGACTAGCACCGGGACGTTAGCGGCAGATCCTTAGGGTGCTGTGGGTTGCTGGGTGGTTTCTCTATCGATCAGACTGGGCAATTTAGAGGCCGGATGAACAGCCTTGAACTCTTTGCCTGCCAGACACCATACATGGCAGGCTGTAATGCACTGGGTGTTCTGGTGCCTTTCTATCATACTCTTTTTTTAACAATTTGTTCTACAGTTGCTTTTCTGTTGGATCAGACTGGAAGGCCAGACCTTTGGTCCCTACAGGCATAAATGAGCCCATGATGCTGGTATATAATTGACAATCAATGCTGTACAATTCACCCGGTGGTGGTGTTGGTGTTGTTGCTGATTGGTGTATATTTGCCATGCAAAACATTACTGTATGTGGAAATGAAAGATGACCAACATAGCATGTCAGTAAGGTGTTGGCAACCATGGTGTTGGCTGCCATATCCGGTTCATCTTGGTGTAGATAACATAAAAGGATGAACGCCAACCTTACAAAAGATAGTGTATTTCCTCAGGTTGGTGATTTAATGAGGATGATGATGGAGCCACGGTGGTGTAATGGTTAGCACTGTTGCCTTGCACCTCCAGAGTCCAGGTTAGATTTCCGCCTTGGGTTCTGTGTGCATGGAGTTTACATGTTCTCCTGTCCTCCAGTACTCTGGTTAATTAGCGTCCCCAAATTGACCGTAGTGCATGAGTGAGTGTGTGAATGTTGACTGGAGGTCCTAGCACACTTGTGAAAATGGGAATAAAAGTGTCACCATTGGCCCGCCACGGTCCTTAGATGGAGTACAGAGGTTCCTGGATGGATGGATGGATGGATGGATGGATGATGGTGGCGGTGGAATGCAATGTCTTTGACGTCATCCCAAAATCTGGTTAATATATGCTGACTGTGAAGGACACAACATCATATTTTTCATCATTTTTATTCTCTTCATAGGATTCATTGAGCACTCGTGCGCTGTAGCTGGGGAGGGGTCATCCTGGAAGAGACTGCTTGTGTCAGAATAGAAATATTTTATCCTAGGACAAAGGTGACGAATCAGAAGAATGTTGTATTGATTTTCGGTTACTCTTCCCTCTAACAGGAATGAGTGGACACAAGCCATACCAGCCAGGCTTAATCATAATAACCGATTCAGCTTTGTAACGGCGCATTTTTCCTAATTCTCTCTCTGTTTATCGAGGTTTAACCTAAACTAATCTTCGCTTTTAGCTCCATTCTTAGCTTTAAGTGTAAAATCAACTTTGAAATTCCCTTAAGATCACCTGACCCTCTTAGGCTTCATCGTTGCTGCCATTTTAACCTGTTCTTAAATCTTCTTTCAGCAGACAGACAGATTTTAAACTGAAGAGTGCTGATGCTCCCAGGGCAAAATAATATGAACATTGATTGCTTTTAGCTGTTTGATGTTTTTGATCTGTTTTACCTATTTAGCACTAGATTTTTCTGCGTGTTTTTTTATACATAGGTTTCATTTTTCCAGGAATTGATTTCGATATCTTTTTTAGGAGGCTCCTATTTATAACATAAGTAAATGGAGAAGGAGGCCACAGTTTACTGTAAGATATACTGATTGTAGAGACAGAAATGGCTCTGTGGTTAAGACAACCAGATCATTCTAGTCGGGGTATCAGTCGCATTCAGGTGCAGTTTGCTTAGAGGTGCTACTGCCCACCGTCGTGCCGTAGTTATGGAAAGCACCATTTACTTCATAAGGTTAACAGTGAATTACACTAGTACGGGCTCTTTGCATAATCTTTAGTATTAATTGATCTCTAGCAATTAAAAAATTAAAAATTATTTATATAAAGAAAAAGGATGTTTTAAGGTACTAGATGTCCCCGCGACTTTGTTTGTGTAGATTTCAATTGCACACTCATAAGTGCGTATTAAAAAATTTACAGCGCCATCTGATGAATTTTGAGATGAACTAATGAATTTTTATTTATGATATAAGGACGTTTTCCTTTTAAATTTCAGTAGCATATTTTTTTCCTCCAGTGGTCTGATTGCAATAAAACAATATATCCTATTGTTTAGCCTATATGTTACCTCAAGACCTGCCAAATAAACCTGTAAAAATCTCATTCAAATTGGTTCTGTAGTTTTTACGTGATGCTTGCACAAACAGACAAATCCAAAATCTTGATGTGTTCTATAACTCATCATATCTTCCTCTGAATTATTTTTAAGCAAAATAACCATATCTATGTACAGAAACGACAATAAGAGATAATTTACATATCCATATACAGTACGTCAGGGGTTTGCAGCTTGCATACCTGACCAATATTTATAATTGCAAAAAAGAGGTCAATCAGATAATACATGTAAAAATTATGGTTTAATAACTGTACAGACCAGTATCATGGTTTGGTATAAATTATTATTACTTTAATAGATAGATTGTAGGAAAAATGTAGAAAAAAGAGAAAAATGTGCGTAAGATTTTCTGATAAAAATTTTTCTGATACAAAGTCCTTGTGGTACCTTGTGCTACATCCTAAATGTTAACAGAAATCAGACCTTTAATTCAATTTAAACCATATATAAAATATCTTTATCATAATAATATTTTCTTTTACACATTTATGCCAAGGGTGCCAATAATGATTAACTAATAAGTCACTGTAAGTCTAATTAGACCACATTTCGAATATACATGCTTTAAGTTTTACTGTATGTTGCTAAACCATTAAATTTAATATGCAAGATATACCTTAATAATTAAATGTAATAGACACTCCATTTAGTAGAGCGGTGCAATTTAATTGATTATTCATTTAATAGATCTTCTGTTGGGTGAATTTACGATTCAGAATCGATTCACAGTTATTAAATAATTTAGTTAAACTTAGAGACATTAATATACCACAGCTTTTACAGAAAATAGACCCCGCCTTCAACTTCCGCAAGCACGCATTTTGTGAGAGTATCACCTCTTCTTCTTTTGAATTTGTGCTCAGATGGGGCAATACCGCCATCTACTGGACTGGAGTATGGAGTAGATAATTGGCAGGAAAAGAGCTTTTTGAAACATGGCATCTAAACGATCGACAACAAAAGCTGCACAGCATTTTGTCATGTTTTAAATACTTTTAGTAATTTTGATACTTTGAAACCTGTAAAAAAAATACAGCCACATAAAAAAGCCTAATTTATCACTGAACATCAAAAATAGAGTAAAATCAAAAATCACAATTCCCAAACATCGAATCAACAGCTCATAGCTCTAGCATGTACTGTACTGTATACACTTCGACCAAATGTTTTTTTACAGTTCAACATCTCAGCCATAAGATGGTCTTTCCCAAACTGTTGTCACAAAATGGGAGCATGGAATTTTGTCTAGAATGGCTTTGTATGCTCTAGTAATACAATGTCCTTTAAGCTGGACTAATACTCCATTTCCACCAAGGCAGTTCCGGAGCCGGAGCCCAGTTTCGAACCAGTTCTTTGTTTTTAGACAGCCAAAGCACCGGCCATCAGACAGAAAAATCGGTTTCATGGTGGACATGAAACAAGCACCTGGTTAATTTTGGTGGAAAATGGGTATAAGATGCCCAAACCATGAATACATGATGTGCCAAGACTGGGTGGAGGATCTCACATGGCCTTCTCAACACCTTTGGGAAGAACGCCAACTGCACCCCAGACCTCCTCGTCTGACCTCGGTGCCTGACCTGCCTAATGCTCTTCTGGCCTAATAAGCACAAATCCCTACAGACATCCTAAAGACTTGCCAGAGAAATTGAGAAGAATATTAGATTATTGAGTCTATATCTGCAATGAGAAGTTTAATAGGATGGTTAATCAGGTGTCCACAGACTTTTGGCCATAAAGTGTAGCTAGTTAATTTCAGTAGTATTGTTTTCATTTATAATATTATCTATATGCTTCACGTCATTAGTTTAGTTTATTGTCAACCGAAATACCTGGTTGAACCGTATAACAATACAGACACAAGTTTTTTTTCTCTTTTATGGTCATTATGGTGAGGTTTTCTTGAATCCTACTGAAAGAATGAAATTAAAAGGATGGTTTTGCATCTCATAGTTTTGTAATTAAACATCAGTTACGTCATGATTTCCATCCCTAGACATTCAATTCAGTTCATTATCATAAGCTTTATAATCATGTAAGGGGCTTTTTCTCGATCGGGACTATTCATTTGCTCTTTATGTCTTTCTTTGCATTCTGTACGAGGGACAAAGCGGTCAGATCTATGCATCATTACCCTCAAAAACCCATCTGTTCCTGTCCCGCTCTCGCCTCTGAAGCTCCCCTTCCAAAAAAAAAAAAAAACCAAAAAAAAAAAAGAGGAGGATGAAAGGAAGATGGCATCCACCTAGCAACAGTTCAGCTTTGGACACGGCAGGCAGTCTGGGACAGGGTGTGAAAAAAATGGATTGGCTCTGCACCGCACTCTTTCGTTTCCGCTCTCCTTTATTCCACCATGTGTTGTGATTCGCGTGGTGCGCTCCGGAGCAAAGGCGACCAATGGCAGTGCGACGATCCTTCCCTCAGCCCGCCCCCCGTGCCGCGTCATTAACATTCACAGACTGCAGTTCTCCATCATGGGCTCAGGTGCCGTGTGGAGAAAAGCGCAGACATGTGAACGCAGTTGACGTAATACGCACATTGGCACATAATGGCTCTCGATTCGATAGGATATCGTTCTTTTTTTTTTTTTATTAATCTATAAGGCTTCTCATCTATGAGGCATCGAACAGAATCCTCTGGCATTGCATGATCGTTTCCACATAAAGCAATTTGCTCAGAGCTGGTGCCTGTATGTGTGTTCATCCCCCCACCTGTGTTCCTGTGTGTGCTCTAATCTACACAGAAGCCCCCCGTCCACCCAGTCCCCTCCCCACACTTATGCACTTCCAGCTGGTGGTGAAGGATACAAGCACAAGACTGCCTCTCGCTGTCCCAGCTGCTTCCCTCCCTCTCTTTCTCTTCCTACCTCTCTCTCTCTCTCTCTTTCTCTCTCAGCCTCATTCCATCCTTCACTTTCTCTCTCTGCTACCCAACGTGAGGATGGGATCAGGTAGGGCCAGGAAGAGATCTACCAACCGGAGGACAGCATGTCCATAAAAATGCTCTCATATCTACACACATATAGCCGTGAATCACCCCAGTTGTGGACAGCAAAGAGAAAAAAGCTTCATTCTTGCCTCTGACAGCGAGAGACACATCTCTCCGTCACGCAGGGCTCGTCTTCCTCCTGCAAGATCTTGACTCCGTTTTAGGGCATTCTTTGATTTATTTCATCGTGAGGATATCCCTCTGAGGCATGGCGCACGCCGCGTCCCAGCTGAAGAAGAAAGCGGATTTGGAGCTCACCGCCGCCGAGGAGGAGAAGGAGAAGAAGAGGAGGACCAGGAAGAGGTCTCGGGAAGGCAAGAAAAAGGTACGGCCAGGGCAAGACGGCACACAGCCAGGAGGAGGGGGGGGGGGGGGTTCATTGCATTGTGCTCTTATGGTGGTTTCAGGCAGGAGCTTCACACATGGACATTCAAACAAGCAATAAAATCCTTTTGTGTGAGGGTTTTTTTCTTTTTCTTTTTGGGAACATTACCTGTGAGACTGCAGTGAAGGATGCTGCAGCTTGGACTTATTTATAGGAGCAGCATGTGCTTTACAAAGAACGAGCACAATAGTGGATCCTTACGAGTATCTATTCTCTCTTTTAGGTTTTTCAAGCGCCGACAAAGTACCTGCCTAAATTAGTTACTAGCTATTGATTTTTTCCTCTCAGGTTAATGAGATTTCCCAACATGGTATCCTTCAGGGATATTTGAAGAATCGTTTTTTTTTTTTTTGTTTTCTGCGTCCTTTAGTAGCGGTGTCTTATTGCAGAATTTGCCGTTTACTGATGTCCTTCATGCATGCTTTATGGCTGGTGTGATAAGCTGTGAGTGAATGCCCCGGACTCCCAGGAGACAGAGGCGCTCCTTGGGGCATTGTGAAAGACTGGCTCCCCAAACACACACACGCACACAGAGCATCCCCAGTCCTGACCCTCCTCCCTTTCCCCTATTTCCCTTTATCCTACCTGTCTCTCTATAATCTGCCATACTCTTTAAACCCCTCACCCTCCTCCTACATACGAGCAACAGCACCATTCGTGTGCTTCTTTTGTCGAAAGACGATCTGCGCTACTCGGCTCTTCTTCTAGCCGCATCTTAAAGAAGCTACATAGATACTTTTTTTTGGGTTTGTTTTTATTTCGTGCGCCGCCACATAGACGCCAATATTATTTATTCATGCAGCCTGAAAGCAAGGCATGTAGAAAAGCTGGACCGTGTAGAAAATCCTCAGCAGCATCTCTGCAGAACCCCGCAACCTCCACATGGCTTATATTTAGCGTGCCATACCTACTAATGCAGCACGCACCCTGTATGAGCAGCTAGAGTATATGACTCGCTTGTACTGTAGTGATGTATTTTTATCAGCTCTCTCAAGGTGTGATGTTGACACCAGCTTTATTCAGAAGTCTTCTTTCTATCTTAAGCATGCTCTTACAGTATCTTAATGAGAATAATATCAAATGAAGCTTTTCATCATCATCATCATCATCATCATCATGATCAGTTTCAAGTATCTGGCATCCTCTGGGTTCTGATATCATTCTAACAGACCAGTGCATTTCTATTTAAAACACTTAGAAAGAAAATGAGCTGTGCCTGACGTCTGTCCATTTTAGCGCTCATTTAAATGGACGAAAGGTTAAGTCCTTACAGGGACCTCAGCGGCCGCCCGCTCCATTTCCCGTCGTTCACATCGAGCCAAAGTCACCTCTGTCATAGAGACTTGTGTGTGCGTGTGAGTACGCGTGTGTTTACGTGCATCGAGAATGTCTTGACCTCAAACAAAAAACTGCTGCATCAGCATGCACTAAACAGGTGTTATAACAGTTGCCGATCTCGCATCAAGGTCAAACCAGTGTGTTCTCCATCACACCTCCATCCTCGCTTGATGTAAGAAGAAAATCATAAGGACAGATTTATTATTACTATATATTTAAGAAGTATATACGTTTTGTCATGCACGTAAGAGATCGTTATATAAAGAACTAACGGAAAAGGGAGAAGTGAAGATGGAGGAAAATGTATCTTGGACAGGAGTAATAAAGACCTTTGGAATGAGATAGGAGTGTGATTGGGGCGGTTCAGTAAGAGGAAGCTTATTGGAGCTTAAAGGTGTGGTCGGTTTTGCTTACATTCTTGTTACGTAACTGTACTTGTCTTGAAAATTAAATATATTTCTAGAATCGGAAAAAAAAATTATATATATATATATACACAAAAACATATGTGCTGGAATGCAGTGGCATGGCCATGGGATTATGGGATGCACGTAGCATGTGCTAGCACTCTCACATGAGGTGAGTTGAAGGTGAGGGTGTGCAGACGGCTTTGCGTCCACAGCAGGGATATAGCTGTTGCTTTGTCTGTGTGTGTGTGTGTGTGTGTGTGTGGTGACTGTCCCTCACAAGGGTAAGAAATCTATACTCCAGTCTGCTATTCCTGGCACTTGGCAGCGCTTCCTTCAGTTTCTCTTGTGTAAATGAAAACAAACAGGCTCAGAGCAGTCTGCTGATGTGTGTGTGCGCGCGTGTGTGTGTGTGTATTGTATATCATACCTATATAGTAGGATTATACGATCTAATATTCAGTCATTTAATGAGAGCTGGGACCCATTTTCAGTGTCCAATATTTTTTTCTTTTTTGTTTTGATGTTTTTTTTTATGCTTTGGTTGTTTGCTTCAAAATCTACTTTTTTGGATCGGATCCTGTCTCGCTTCGGTCAAGAGCGTCGACCAGATGGAGAGATACGGATAAAAATTTTTTTGGGAGAGAAAGAATTGTTGCAAGTTCAATCCCAGCATCAGAGCCACACAAGAGTGATCTCTAATTCGCATCTGCTCAACTTTAAACTGGTCTGACTTTGCCTTAGTCAAGGGACGAGACAGAGAGAGAGAGAGAGAAATATAAAGAAAGTAGGCGAGTGGTAAAAAGAGAGCAAGAGAAAAGAGGGTAAAAAGGAGGGTAACATGCAGTAGAGGGAAGCTGATATAAAGAAAAACGGGGAGAGACATACGGTGACAAAGTAAAAGTGAACAAAAGCAAGAGAACCATAGAAAAGGAAAGTGATATTAAGAGAAAGAAAAGAATAGATAAGGAGAGAGACAATGATGAAAAAATGCAGAAAAAGGAAAAATAGAGGTAGAGAGAAAAAAACAGGTGTAAAGATGAGAAAGGTAATATCGAAAGAAAGAAAAAAGTCAAAGTAGACTGTGAGGGTGTGAAAAAGAGAGCATATACTGTATATGTGAGCATATTTATGTACCTTTTCTGTTCTCTCTACTGCTCCTACGCTCTACTCTCCTTCTTACTCCTCCCTTTCTTTTTTTCTTCCTCATTCTCTCGCTTCCTCTTTACGTTCACTCGATTTTTCAGACTTCTTTTCCCTTCAATTAGGCAAAATTAGACCAGTCTAAAGTTGAACAGCTGCAAACTGTTATTCTTAATAGTGCAACAAAAAGAGGCAGCAAAATAAAGACGGATAATACAGTAAGATGAGAAAAAGAGAGAATAAGAGAAAGAATGAGAAAAAGAGTTGAGTAAACAGGAAGGAGAAGAGAAAGAGAGTCAGAGAAAAAGATGACTGGAGAGAAAAAGAAATTGACAGGGAGCGAGAGAGAGAGAGAGAGAGAGAGAGAGGGAGAGACCGAGGCGGAGTGAAAGAGATAACGAGAAAGCTGGGAATAGAGAGAGAAAAAGAGAGAGAGAACGAATTGGAGAAAGAAAAAAAGAGGTCGCTGTAGAGTGTAGGCCAGAGATAGAGTCGAAATATGGGAATAGAGAAATGGGAGACAGCGAGAGCGATATGGACAGCAAGAAAGAGAAGGGGGGGGGGGGGGGATGGGGGGATGAAGAGGTTGATGGTGGGAAATTGAACTCCTGCTGTTAATTAATTTTTGCTGCATTTCACCTACATCCCCCTCTCCCTCCATCACTCCACCCCTCCTCCTGCTTCTCTTCCCGCTCTCTTTCTCTCTCCGCCTCCCTCCTCCCTCCCTCCCTCGCTCCATCATCTCTTCATCCTTCTCACACGTGGCCAGATTGGAGTACACCATTGTTTCCTGCCACACGTCTCCCCCTCGCAGGCCCTAAATCCTCACACCAGCAGCTTCACCCCCAACCGTCGGCCAACAAACACACCAGACAACTACATTAATCCACGGTCACTTAGCTTCAATTTTTTCAGCTCTACACCACCAGCACCACGATTGTCCCTCAGGCCATTTCTCCTCTTCCTCCTCCTCCTCCTCCTCCTCTATGACTCCTCCCGCTCTCCTTCTCTCCCTCGTTCTCTCCAATCTGGGACCTACCATTCTCATTCATTCCCAAACAAAATCCATTAATCTTGTTCTCTGCAGCCTGGAATCCTCTTTATCCATACCAGGAGGGGCGTCAGATTACCATAATGTTGCTTTTATGGGAGCCATCGTTACCCCATCTGAATAAATATTTTATAGAATTCATATATTTTTTATGTATATAATTGATAGACCAAGCTGATTTTTTTTTTATTCCTGTATTATTAAACATTAAACCTTAAACATCCATATCACTTTTAAAATATCTTTTCTATTGGATAAAAATCCCTTAAATTCAAAGTGTGCTTTATGTCGCGGATGCAATTGTGTGAATTCGCCAACAGAACAGTAGGAAGTCAGAACACAGGTAGAAATTTTAGACAGTATATCCATAATCGGTAAATTGATTTACAATCTTTTTTTTTCTTCTCCCATAACAAAGAAACTCCAAGATGAGATCTCATGTTAATCTCTTCTTTGTCTCCTAGACAGAAATGAGCCGTCTTTGAGACTTAGGCGATTTAGACGTTTTCTGCATCTTCTCAAAGGTGTCTCAAATGTGGCTAATTACCTTTAAATCTCATATATAGTTTACATTTGTCTTGTGTGTGATTCACATCTGCAGAAATGAGCCGTCTTTGAGACTTGAATGAGATTTTAGCCGTTTTCTCAATCTTCTCAAAATGTGACAAAAAGTTTTGGCCCTGTGATTACGTTTCCATCTTTCCACGCGAAAAATTAAAAATGTTTTTTAACATGTAACATGTAATTTTTTAAACGTTTCATTTTTTGGCGGTTTTCGCGGATGCTTGCAGATCTTGGCGACTCACGTCCACTGAAAAAACAGCATAGACCAGATAGCTGGTGACCAGATTGACCAGCATATGTTGTGTTTTGGTGCTGGAATACTGGTGACCAGCATACATTTGTCAAGCTCTAAGCTGTTCACAATTACCAAGCACAGGCTGCTATGTTTTGTAACTTGTAAGTTGACGTGTTGCACATGTTGCTTGCCAATAAATACAGTTATAATTGTAATTTCAATACTTAAACTATATCTACCAACAATGTAAATTAATAAATAATGCTACATGATAAGGCTTTGAGTAGACCCTGTAATCGGTGATCGGTATTGGCCGATACAGCTTCTAGTGATCGGAGATCGGTGATCGGTCCCAAAAATCCTGATCGGAGCCCCCCTAGTTAAAATGAAATAAAATTGCGTTCTTTATATTACAGAATATATTGTGCTGAAAAAATGTCACTCTATATTGCACAATCCTGACTCATATACAGTATATTTATTAAAACATAATGCAAAGAATGGCTAAAAATGCTTTGGGGTTTAATGGCTAGGGTTCTCTGACAAACAGTGCCATCTACATTAAAGAGTGTTTAGTACTTTTTTATATACTTCATCTTACTCTTCACCCACGGGTAGATAGAAGGGAGGGTTAGTAGGTTGGATCTCTGAAATGAAGATATGTAGATGGTAACGGCTAAAGGCAATTACAAAATTGCTTTGTAATAGATAAATGTTTTATTTCGAAATCTAGCTTCTTTATTAAAAAAAAAAAAACCCAACCAGCAGTTACAGTATATTATCGTACATGACACCCAGGTGTCCCTAGTTGATCAACATGGCTAACCTTTTACAAATGTGTACACCTTAATGAATTTATTAAAAATTAAACTGGCAAATGGCAAACTTACTTTACATTCTGTACTAATGTCATTTCCAATAAAGAACTAAAATACAATATACAGAATATACCACCTACATTTACAATTTCTTAAAATAAATTCACAACAAACCAAATATAAGATAATTATGCTTATTTCTTGTCAACTATTATTCAAATTGTAAACTAAAATTTCTAGATCTATTGCCAGAGATTTTTGCTGCTTTCAAGAGATAAATTGCTAAAACTTTCAATAGAAATATGAACTTTTTGCTAAAATTTTAGTACAGTTTGATTTGAAAGAAGCTTAGTAATATTTTATCTGTTTTGTCATTTCATTTTAAAAAATTGTAGATAAATGTAACTATATATTTAAAGTATTTTTACGTGCTAAGATATTGTTTACAGTGTGTAATGTAAATCGTCTTCACATACCAGCCCGTCATACAGTACACTACTTTTGTTGTACGCTGCTTGGTAGCAGACATATGACTTGTAGGCTTCACACATTTTAGCACATGCTGTCACAGAGTACTTTTTCACTCTTGTCCTGATACATTGGCCACGTACATAGCAGCAGAATGTGTCTGGAGAATGCTTGCAGCTACTTGATGCCATCTCTGATAAATGCAAACAGGTCTATGTGTTCACTTAGGCTGCTAGAAGGAAACTGAAGTGTTGAGTGGTATAGAGCACCTGTATACACTGTACATTTCTATGGAAAGTTTTAGAAAATTCTCATATTTTATAGCATTCTAGAAAGCTTTTGTAAATTCCTGTAATTTCTTTAAAAAAATTAATAAATAAAGAGTCTGTATCGGCTAAATGGCAATGAATCTCCTTGGAATGTTCTGGAAAATGGTTATATTATGGTTATATATTATATATTATATTATGGTATAATGGTTAGTGCTATTGCTTTTTCTTCTTTTGAGCTTACAGTATATGTGGTTGGTGCATCACCACCAACTGCTGGACTGTAGTGAGGCGCAGAAGTCTGGCTGGGAAATATAACAGGCGAAAAAAATCGAGGTTTAAAGTTAGATTCGAATTTTAATCTCAAAACAAATCCCTTCTTTTGTATTGTAATTGGTACAAGAGTAAAGTCTCATCTTGATTCGATGCTTTACAGTGCCAATTCCTCAGTCAGAAATCCAATGAGTAAAAATAAACAAGGGTAAGAGAGATCTGTTCTTATGGATTTTACAGAGTGGGAATGAAAGCAAAATTTCTTTCCTGGAAACACGCCACCTAATATAACCCCCACGTAGGGCAAATGTGCAGAAAGAATATATTTATTCCAACGAGAGAGAAATGATCATATCAGGTGTTAACTTGTTTTATTTTTACATATTGAATAAAATATTTAAAAGGTTCACACATCCCCTCTTGTTCAGATTGAAAATTAATTCTGATCGAGCTGGATTGTGTTAGTCTTTTCAAATTGTGGTGGTTATACATTTAATGCTCGTTACAGCATTTTTATTCAGATTTTTAGATTATTAGTGAAATATTATGGTCCATGACTAGGGCAAAAACAGGACAGGAACAAATTTCATGTTAATTTAAGCGAAGGTGTAAGATGTGAATTTGGAACAACGAAACATTGCACTAAGAAAACACATCATATCTTGACGGAATTTGCAATAGTCATTATGTAATGAATAAAAAACACACAGTGGGATGCACTAATATAGGAATATGATCGATGACATGATGGTGTGATGCAACCTGTTGCAACAACGTAAAAATATTCCTTTGACAGCATATCCCAAAGTGTGTAATTTCCTGCATGCAACAGCAATTTGTCTCTGCATATGTGATGAAAATATATCCTTCAGATATGAAAATCTACATCCTTAGCTAAAACTAGTAGAAATTCTAGCAGACATTTATTTTTTAGGTGTTGCTTTTCCCACCTATCCAGTAAGCAATGTGCTGGAAATTTTGCCGCAGGTAGTGCGAACAAAATCAATTTCATAACCACAGTCGTCTCATTGTTTGCAAGTTGGTCGAGAGTTGACGGTAATCGGCCGCCTCCTGAAGCCAAACCTCACTTCCCCAACCTCTCTGAATTTCCACTGTCTGCATATCCTCTGTCTCATTCTGTTAAATGAATCATAGGCTACTTCTCAAGACTACAACCCTTCCCTTCATGAGAAGAATACTCTTCTCATGGCATCTTGTAACCCACACTCACTCATTCACACAGCGTCTATACCCCTTTATCCTGTATACATGGGGGGCTGGAGCCTATCCCAGAAGATTTAGGGCACAAGGCTGGGTAAACCATGGACACACACACACGCACACACTCATTCACACAGTATGGAAAATTTTGGAAAACAAATGAGCAAATGCATGTCTTTGGACTGTGGAAGGAAACCTGAGCATGGAGAGAACATATAAATTACATGCACACAAACTCGATGTGAGAATCGATCCTGGACCCTGGAGGTGCAAGGCCACAGGGTTAACCACTAAGCCACTGTGCTGCACTTATAAACTATTTTAAAAAATAGAAAATTACTTGATTATTAGTAATTAATTATAAGTAATTATTATTACTTAGGACATGATGTGATTTTGCTTTTAATAAAATTATATGCCATGACACGACCATGCTTAAGACAGTGTAGTTACCTCAGCTAGCTACAGTAGCCTAGCTAGCAAGCATTCGCTTGCGCATCATGTGGAACATGTAAGAAACATTAATGAGTACATGTAATATCTTTTATAATGGTAAATAAGGTTAAATGTGTGTAGAAACATTATAAAATAAAAATAGAAGCTTGGATGGGTGTAGAGTTTGTTGTTGCCTCTAGTGAGTGTATGTAGCTAGTGGAGTTAGCTAATCTGCTAATCCCACACTCTATAACAACATAAACACAAGTTTGTCACTTGCTAGTGTAACAAAAAAATGAGTGATACTGGGCAGAGAGATATATTGTGTGTAATACAGATATTATAATATAAAATATATACTATATATATTTATGTGTCTATTTGCAAGACTGGTTAATGGTAGTACTTAAAAAAACGAGGGGAGGGGGTAAAATTAGAAGCTGGGATTTACAAAACCCTCACACTTGAAATGAGTCCTTTGTTTCAACCCCATTTTCCCCCACACACATCCCCCCCTCATCATGGCTTTCAGAGGGCTCTGATTAGCACAAATGAGAGGCTGTCCTTGTTGATTGTGCCGTTTTTGCATACACACATACAAACACTCACACAAACAGTGATTAGTGATTTATCCAAAGCTATAAGCCTCCACCCCAAATAGACAAAATCAAAATAATCTACGTTTTTTTTAACATACAAAAGACAGTGCTGTAAAGTTTGATCCTGGAGCACATAGTGTTGTTATGGCAACCATGGTAGCTTTCTACCGTAACAGATAAATTCCTGTCCATTTGTTCTTGGGGACACAAGCAAGGCCATCGCGCGCTAACAAGACTGACATAATAACTTTTTTTAATGAATATTTTTCAAAGTGTTTGACAGCAACTTATGGAATATCATATTTAATAAAGCGGTGTATTTCATGCCAGTTTGGTTATCGAGAAATGTTGTGATGTTTCAGAGGAACCGGAAAAAAGTCGCATAGTTCCTGTGGTGGAAAATCTGAGACTCCTGCTATTGATTTACAGAGAAAGTCACTATATCGATTACACATTTTACGAGGGGCGTTCAAGTCAAACCGGTATTTATGTTGAAATTTCTTGTGAACAAAGAAAACTGACTGACTTCAAGCACAGTACGAATGAGATTCTTGGTGAAACATGATCCAGATGTTTTAAAAGGGGTTATAGGTGTGTAAATGACGACTCAAGGCGCAGTGTTCTTGTCAACGTTCAGTGAGTGAAAAACTTTCAAAATTTTCAAGAAAATAGTTCAGTGGAAGAGATGCGTCTTTCTGTGGGAACTGTACAGACAATCCTTCGGCTGGGAGTTATAGCCATATCCAGCATACTGTCCTTACCTCGCTCCAAGCCGCCTCCACATGTTTGGGTCACTAAAGGAGTTTCCCGGGAGGCCAGCGTTTCTGACGTGAGGCAGGCAGTCCAATCATGGCTCCGGTGAAATGAGAACATTTTCTATCTTGATGATATCCAACGCTAGTAAAACGCTGGGATAAGTGCATTAGTGTAGCAGGTGATTATATTGCGGTATTAAGCGAGATCCAACTCATAACTGTGTTTTGTTATTTTGCACGAAAAGTCATGATTTGACTTGAACATCGCTTGTATAAAAGTTTTTCCTGGTTAACTAGTTTTAATGCGTCCACTGTGTATGAGCTGTGTATATGCTACATTATAGAAACAGTAATGAGCGCATTAATATGAGCCTGTGCTTTGATAGATATGCATTTAAGGGTTGACGGCTATTCTGGTAAAGATGATAAATCATGTTTAGTATTTCTAAAGCCTTAGACACTTTAATTTATGCAGCCTGCTTTTCTTACATCGGCCGTATTACGTTTGTATTAAGAATACTGCTGCATGAAGCGTGCAGTTTCATAAACCAGACAGAGTTGTAATAGTGAAATGTAAAGGATGCGGTTTGTTGTCCAGCGCTGCATCCCTGATGTGATTCAGTGTCTGCAGTGAAGGGGAGGGGCACGGTCGCGCTCTTGGTGGGCTCTGGCCGTAACTCATCGTTAGCATGATGTTTGTGGAGTGAGAGAGTTATCGATCTCCTGCATGTCTTCTCGGTCTCGGGCGTTTCCTGCAGCGACCAGAATGGGAGAGAATCAGTGGCCTAATTTACTCATCCTGTTCTGTTCTTCATCAGCAGTCTGAGTGAGCTGAAGAGGCATGTGTTCCTCCGCAGTAGTGTCTTCATTAACTCCTGCTGATAAGCTGAGACTCTTAGCCTCTGTAAGGATCTACTAGAATCAGATACTGCACTGTCCTTTACTCCATCTTGTCCTGGATAATACCGCTCTTGTAGACAGAATGACGTCTATCCTTTTGCTACGCAGATGTGCAAATGTGTTTCACCACGGTTTATTCCTGAGTTTGTGTGAAGGGCTGTTTTCATTTATGTCACAGTCCTGTTCAATTCTGTTAATTCACCATGTAATACAAATGTGTTTGAACAAAGAAATAAAATTAGTAGAGAGTATCCCAGTTACATAATTACATTGTTCCATTAAGCCTGCGAGTTCTTCTGCGCGTGTGAAGTGATCGATAGCATGATAGTTCTAGATTGCAATACATTAAACATTTTGTGGTCACGTGAACATGTTATAATGGTTAAAAAGATCTCTAGAGCAGCTTTTAAACAAAGCCGTCTGCTCACATCTGTGATCTGCGTCTAAGAAAGTGGTTACGGAAAACAGCTGGCTTTGGAGCTCTGTTCCTGCTACTCATTGTGTTTCAGTCGATCAGGTTTGTTAGTTCAGTCAACATGTATTTATTTATTAATTTCTGGTAAAAATGGTGAACCTGTAGTTCTTCTGTACCACTTATCCTGTGTACAGGGTCACAGGGGCCCTGGAGCCTATTCCAGGAGACTTAGGACACAAGGTAGGGGACACCATGGACAGTGGGTCAATCCATTGCAGGACACACACACACACACACACACACACTATGGAAATTTTTTTGGTAAAGCCAATTAACCCACATGTCTTTGGGAGATAACCAGCACCAAGTACTAGGAGAACATGCAACCTTGATTTTGTTCTGTTATCTTTTTCCCCACAAACAATTTAATTTTTTTAATTTTTATTTCATATTAAAAAGACCAAGAAAAAGGAAGTCATTCAGGCATTATTTTTCCTTATTCAGAATTTCTTCAAGTTCATTGACAATCAAATCAAATCGAATTCCGAACACGGTATCATAAATTGGATTGAATTGTGACCAGAATTTGTCAACCTCCATTTGCCTTTTCTGCTACAGTCAGCTGATCTTGTAGATGGGTGTAGTGTGTGTGTGTTGACTGACCCATCATCTAACAAGAAGGTTCCCTCCCCCTCCTCTACCTGCAGCTGCTGTCCTCTTACTGACATTGATTGCTAAGGAAAGAATGACCTTGTGCTCTTAGGTTCCTGCCTTTTATAGCTACTGTAGTCCTTCATCTTTACTGCAGTTGTTCTCCTTCACAAAATTCTCTGCTAGCAGCCTTAAGTATGCACGTCTTTGAGACAGAGAGGCCACGCCTCCTTTACTAGGACTGACGAACATAAAATAAAAAAATTTTAAAAAGAAGTGTGATTTTTTAACCAAGTGTTTGTGTTTTGTACCATAAATATTATGCACTATAATTCTGAGACCACAAGCAAATGTTGCAGAATGAAATGTAAAATTTCAAAAAAGTAGTGATGATACTTGAGGTTGATGGATATTCAGAATGGTGGATGTGAATATCAAGCACTAATTTCAAAGATTTGGCCCCACAAGCTTGTTTGTGTGGCTGTGTGCACGTTTGCAGGACAGTGAGGTGCGAGGTGTGAGGTGCCAGGGCCTCTGATTGGCTCCAGAGGGGGCAACTGAACCATGAAAGGTCCATCTGTGGGCATACACGCACGCTGGTTTTGTCACACGATTTATCATGTCTCACGCTCAAATGAATCAGCTTTATGGTTTGCATTCAGTACACAAGTCATGTTGACCGCGTTTGAAATCTGCCTTAAATCACCGCAGGCAAGTCAGCATGGAGCCTGTTTCTGGATGGTTTTATTTTACATTCAGAAATGGCTTTATAGCCAGTTGAAATGTAGCAGCTATAAATGCCAGGCATACAGTATATTTTAGTTTATTTTTTAATAAAGATGCATGTGTTTTTCGATCGCACTGTACCTAGATGAGATAGAAGCAGAAGAATTCAGCTTTCCCCATCAGTATCATAAGAGAACTGTGGGTGTATGTGTGTGTTGGACAGCCTCAGGCATGCTAATATGGATAAACGTGAAAAGAAGTGACGAACTGTGTTTGCAGAATGCTGGCTTGCAACATGCTGACTGCGAAAATGTATCTGTGGATGATTTCTTTTTGAGGAGCAATGAGGTAGATGCGCTGTGTTCTTAATCCCGTTCCCGCTCTCTCCACATCGATCCCATCAGCACCTGAAGGAATTATGACCATTCTCACAAGCTCCTGAAGGAGTTCTGATTAATCCCACCAGCCCTTGAAACAATTCTGAGTGATACCATGAATTTCTGGAGGAAAGAGAAACAGATCTTGCATTAGAAATGAAGAATCCTGCCAGCTCCTCAAGGAACTCTAACTACTCTTACCTTCTGAAGGAATCCTGACCAATCCCATCCGCTCTCAAAGGAATCCTGACCAATCCCACCTTCTAGGAATCCTGACCAATCCCACCTGCTAGGAATTCTGACGAATTCCACCAGCTCTCAAATGAACCCTGACCAATTCCATCGGCTTTTAAAAGAAATTATGACCAATCCCTCCCTTTCTCAAATGAATCCTGACCAATCCCACCTGCTCTTAAAGGAATTCTGACTATTCCCACCTTCTACCAAAGGAAATTCTGTCCACGTGTGACTGCACCTGAAGAACATGGCATACTTCTAAAGAAATTCTCAATCCCACCATCTTTTATACTCTTGACTAATCTAGCATGTGTCAAACTAAGGAATAAAATCAATAAATATGTAGTGCATTATGACCATCCTAAATACATCCTATATATACACAGTGTATATATTTTATGACAAGCCTCATATCTGACTGCCATGAATAAAAACCACCCACTTGTATGACTTTTTTTTTTTTTTTGTGGTCTGCAGAATTTCAGCCTTAATGCACGCAGTAGGACTACAGATTAAATGGTAAATGTGACAGACATGTGACATGGAATCACATGAGATTACTGCACGTATTCTATTACATCATACTTATCAAAAAAACAGCAATGAAAACCGATGATGGTTAAACGCATTCATGCAGTATCCAAATGCTCTCTGAGTACCATGAACAAGGTAGAAATGATCAAGACCTCTATAGCAACGCCACCTCTGAATGCAAACAGGATACATACGACCCTGTAGACGATGAGGGGTTAGGTATGGGAACGTCACACATTACACCAAGTTTAATTAAATGAAATATCCAGGAACCTGCTTTTGTTTTATTTAATTATACCTGGCTTGAGATACTGTAGATTTCTTTCTCTCCAACTGAAACCACATCTAGATCTAAGATCATGCAAGTTCCCCATGTCACCCTGGCTCATGCTTGTGTGTCGTATGTACAGTACAGTATGTGACTCCATGTGCATTTGTATTTGTGGGTTTCTCAGGAGAGCCGGCTACTCATCTTTTCCAGATGTACTTTGTTTTTTAGCATGTGTACGACTCATGGTTTGGATCGCCGGAGGATTTCACCGACGTTCCTAGCACCTGGACTCTCCTGCTATCAGATGCAGCCATTTCAAACAAGCATAGAAAAAAGCAGCATTCAGGAACAACCGTGAACCAGAGTTCTGCACTGCCTCCATCAGCTTATTGCAGCAGGAACGCTCGACGCTACCCCTTGCTAAACCTAATGGTTCGCCAATCATACGCTGTCCATTCGTGTCTTTTCAGGAAGGCCATAATTCTCATGCAGAGGACAGGAGACGCAAGGGGTTATCTCTGTTCGGTGATTTAATTGGCGTGGCGTCACTGCTCTGTTAATTGATCGCCATTAGATTTTATAATGTAGAAGCAGTGTATTGATTTGACTCAGGCACCAGAGGGAGTGAGTGCTTTAGGCTGCTCGGCTTCGCCCCTCGTGTTCAGCACTCCGCTGCATTGTTCCTGAATATTCCACAGAGACACAAGGCTCAGACTCGGTGTATTGATCCGGCTTGGAGCTAAGGTTTCTGCTGTGACAGTTTAGTTTTCTGCGTAATCATGGAAATCGACCAGATAACTTTTACATGCGGATGGGTACGAGAGTGGAGCATCGATCATGCTCTAAGAATCGCTGTGCTTTTTTTTTCTCTATTGGCTGATCGAGCCATATACTGTATTTTCAGGAATATTAAAGGACTAGAACATATATTACATTTTTCAAAATGATGTACACTATGTATCGGTTGTTCTGACTTGAATATAACTTATATTGTATGTTATAATTGTTACATTAGCCTAATTATAAAAGACGAATGTGTTAATATGTTAATAATGGAATAAAATGTAATACTTCTCAGACAACGTGGTGCAATCCTACTGACAGGAAGTCGGCTTTTTCTTTTACAAGTAGAAACTAGTGAGCCAAGCAGACAGCAAATTGAAACCAGTGACCTCATTTACGTAATGAACTCTACCAGAACGGAACGAGAAAAAGATCCTGCATTAGAAATGTGAATTAAATGTGTTTGCGTGTGTGTGTGGCCGGGCATGGTTGTGTGTGTGGTTCGCCTTTGTTTTCTCCATTAAACTCTGAATACTAAAAGAACGCAATGGCAGTGATGAACTAGCATCCTCCATCACAGAAAGGGCTTGTGTGCCGGGTGATTTATACTCGCGCTGGGTTGAAATGGAGGAGGAGCAGTCGTGACCTACCATCAGTAGCATCTCACACACACACACACACGCACACAGACACAGACACACACTCGACTTGAACGGAATGAGTGTCAGCGATGTGGAAAATGGCTTTGGTTAGACCTCATGTCATTAATGTGCTGCTCATGCTTGGGGCAGCTAATTTTCCAAATACGTTACCGTCAATAGAAACCATCAGTAGAGTGTATTTGAAATCAAGTTTGAAGGCTATTCACGTATAAATACATCAAGCAATGTTGGCCATATGCCAAAAATTATACACAGTATTACTATACTGTATATGTGTTGTATACATTGTAATATGTGCCTATTGTTCTTTGTAATGGACTTGTACCATACTGTACAGGATACAGCATAACGCTTTACATCCAGTGTTCAGAGGATACAGATCCAACAAAACCCTGAGTGTAAGATGTTTAGGGTTGCTAACAAGAGGTTAGAACAATAGTTCGGTTGTTTTTATACAACTGAAAAATACTGAACACAGCTTTATTTAGTGTGTAACATGAACATGATTTACGAGGTGGGGTTGCATCACAACCCTCTGGCCTGTGGTATTTTCATATGCGAGGTGTGTTCAAGTCAAACCGGGACTTTTGCTAAACTTCGGGTGAATGGAGAAGTAAAACCGATTGACATTTTCAGGAGACTTCAATTACAGTACGGTGGTGAGACTCTTAGTTGGGGTAAAACTTTTGACATTTTAAAAAACAGCCACATGTCCATGAATGACGATCCTGGCAGAGGTGGGGCAGTGCCCAGAGAGAGAGAGAGAAGTCCCGGTTTGACTTGAACAATTCTCATAACGGAACAATTTATTTGTTATTTTGCCTAAAACACAGTGATTTTGCTATGGATACAATATTTCATTTATTACTGCATGATACATTTGCAAGTTAGTGGGTAGTGGTTATTAGAGGGGTTGGGTAGTTAATAAACCTCTTTATCCGGAAAAATAGTTAATGAACATCACAGAACATTGTGCCTACAGTTAACACTCATTCTGAGTGTCTGTTAACATAAAAACATCACCACATCATCGCTGATGCGGCTGCCGCAGAAGCCCCTGTATATGAGCTGTTACTATGGAAACAATAACGTACGAGAATGAATATACGAGCGCATTAATATAAACCTATCATGTTACAGTCGTGCAAAAATCAGATCCGAGCATAGTTTTTTTGTCGTCTACTTGTATGGGAGTTGTTATAAAAGATGGTGATCTACTGATATTATAGGTGCACATTGCCCAGATATCTGTAATTTCCATTCATTTATGTAACTGTTCCTGTTTATAGCTTTAAACTGCCTTTTTGCACAAAATATAAAGGCTTTTAAAGTGAACAGAAATGTTCATCTGCATAGCCGAAGGATTTGAAAGGGAATTCCATCATCATTTCCGAGTCTCCAGACCTCCAGTACCAGCATCCGTCCTATTATCACACTCCCTTTTGGAGCAGTTGCCATGGCAACCTTGTCCTTTAGAGATGGTTAGCTGCTGCATCTGCTATTTCCATACCTCTCTCATGCTAAACAGACGAAGACGTCTGAGCGGTCAAAAATTAAGGGGATCCTCAGTGATGTTTAAGCTTTTTCTTGAGCAAGGATTTGTCTACTGTATCATGTTCTTGACCATGTGATTCCCACACCCGTATGAAAAAGCAGTATGCTTTTGAAGCAATTTGTAAATATAAATCTCTAAGGAAATTGTTTAAACGCCACTGTTCTTATAGCCAAAAGCAAGTGTGCTCTGAGCCAGAGTCGGTGAACACATGGTGTTACAAAAGCAGTAGTGAAATGCACGGCATGTTTGTGCTCACATTCTTCTGGGAGCCGAGTGGGGTCTGACGTTAACCTACAGTACGTCTGTTAGGGAATGTTGCAGGAGGACGCCTGTAGGATAAGAAATGATTTGCATGTCATTTTTTGTAGTGCTTGGCATGTGGCATGCATGTATATAGGCCATACTTCTGCTAGGGTCTCAATAACTTACTGCACCTGAAACCATCATATCTGGACATTCTATATTTTAATGTTCTGTAAAATAGACTCCATTGCTGGCTTGGAAACTGTAGGGAAGACTACGCTCTTCCTGGAGTGATCTGAATACTCTTCTATCAGAGGACATGGCATATTCTATTCCAGACATGTACAGTACACGACCCATTAAAAGTTTGGACACACCTTATTATCATGCCATGAAATACTATGGTATTTCCTGATTTTTATTTCTTTCTACACTGTAAAACAATGCTAAAGGCATCCAAAATACACAGTAATCTCCTTTGAACAGTTGATATTGATATGTATCTGCTACTTAGAGTATGGTCTGTAATGCCTTCATAACGGCTCTAATCCGAGGTGCCGTTTGTTAATTGGTGATTTCTGAGGCTGGTAACTCTAAATGAACGTCTCCTCTGTAGCAGAGGTACGTTTTGGTATTGTTTTCCTGGGATGGTCAGTTTCATTATGGAGCCTGATGGGTTTCTGCAAATGCAAAAACCTTAAAATAATAATTGACTGTCCTTGTTTTTGTTGTTGCATTGTTCTAGAATGTAGAAAATGAATCCAAACCTGTGTCCAAACTTTTGACTGGTATGTGTGTGTGCAGTAACATGACAGATATGGACAGAATCCCAGATGTTCTCCAATACCCTTTATATCACCCCATGTGCCAAACTGTAAAACGACCCTGCCTGAAAAAAACACAAGCAATTAATATAGTTCTGTTAAGTTTTCAGTAAGTTATGACCATCATGGTTTGATGTGAATTCGATGAAAATTGATGTTAGACCCGGCTGATTGATCTGATTGATATCTTCGGCCTCATCACAGCTGTGCTGATATTCAGTACAACAGCACTCCCTCTCGTGTGATATTGCTTAATTACACTCTGATTAGCCTACATTTGGGGTATTTTCCAGCTTTAATGATTTGAAAACAATGCGAACAATTCAAAACACCATGTGATATCATTTCAGAATCCGGAGCTAACTAGTGCAGTTTCCATTGATTCACTGATTTCACCGCTTGACCCAGAGACAAGCCATAGACATAGAGCTTAGAGCGTGTGTGTAGTGATGGCTATGTTGTTAATGCCACCGCAACCTGCCAGGAAGCGACAATCCACACCACGCTGCCATGCCATTAATACCTGGGGAAATGCCCACCAAATCCTACGTAAAGCCATCCCAGTGCTCTTCTGTACGGATGACTGGCTCCCAACAGTACCATGCGCCTGAGCTGAGCCTGGCTGTGCCGGGACATTGTGGACGAGAGCAGGAGACGAAAGGGAGGGGGGAATTGAAAAAAGAGCTGATAAGCAAGTTGACAATAAGCCTCGTGCTGGACAGATCCCAGTGTGGGAGGCCTGCCCGGCGTACAGAGCCTGTGCAGAGCCACCACTTCCCCCCTGCTGCTATTTCAGTCCAGAAGATCATGGTTACACTCATCCAGGACAGAAGTTGCTAGCGCCGACAAATATGGTAAGTGTAAGGGCAAGGGACAGAGGACACACACAGTAGCTGAGCCTCAGCTGTGCGGCTGGGAGGAGGTTAGCTGAGCTAGCATCCTACTGAGGACAAGGACAGGAGGATGAGAGAGGAGGTGCTTCCGCATGGGACAGGGAATCCGAGTGCAGCAAAACTGCCGACAAACTGATTAGCCTTCGCTTGTGCGCCTTGCCTTGTTAGGTCGTGTATTTTTAGCGTCTCCATAATGCCCCTTAACTGTAGCCCTAGCTTCCAGGGCTAGATAATCAAATACTCAGGTTTCACACCGGACTGCAGGCAGAATGGCCGTGGAAGAGGAAGCAGAGTGCCAAGTGCTCGTAAGTGAACTTTAAAAAAATGGCTTTTAGTGCACCACCACGCAAAGGATGTGTGCTGCTAATGTGTCTGAATGGAGCAATATGAGCTAGGGAGGGTTGCCGGATCCGTGGCATGTTCAGAGTGCATGGGAACAGAGCGTTAAGTGTGTATCATTGATGACATTTATAAGAAGGAGGCATGACTGCGACATACTACTGCACTGCCGGATCGGGGTTGTGTTTCAAATACCGGCATGGCTGAGGAGTGTGTTAGTGCCGATGAAAAGAAATGTTGACCTTGGGTGCAATGAAACAAAGTTGTGCTTTAAAAGACTCTTGAAATTTCTTGTCTTAAGTTGACATCCTCTCAAGAGATGGACTTATGAGACTTGCGAGATGGAATAGCTTTATTTTGTGCCGTAATTTGCTTTAAATCAAATCTGTGTGTTAATGGTAAGTAGAGTGCAGCATGATATATTAGGGGCTTACGACCTTTAAGATTTGTACTCACAAACGTACAGGTTTGCGCCATGTTTATTTTACTTTTAGTTGACGTCAAGATAAGAATTTGCTTGTACTTGATCTGATTTGCTGTTCATATGTTATGGATATCGCCTTGGTGTAAGAATTGTTCCAGGTGATAATTCTAGGTTGGCGGTTTTACCATTTCCTGTTTTTCTTTCCCTACATTTCTGTTTATTATGAATTTCTTATAGACACCTACATTCCTACATTTCCAAAAATGTCCGGCAATGATACGTCAATTATTCCCTGTCTTATTTCTTTTTATTTTTGGAAAACTAATTAAACCGCAAGAAGTGTAGCTTGTGATTTTACCCAAGAACCCCTCCACAAAAAACCTTTAATCTTCCAGACCTCTGGTGTATTAATGACTTCGTACACAGTGTTCTTCAAATGTCCCAGTTATACACCGGCTACTGATGTTGGAAATGTTGGTCATAATGTCATACTGTATGTAATTGGTGTCTAGAAATATTGTAAAAGCATCAGAAAATCTGACTTAAGTATTGTTGAAACCAAAACTTGCACTGCTGATGTAAGAATCAGTGCTACAGAATCTATGGCAGTAAAACCGAAGCGGTCACGGACCTGTGCGGTTACAGTATGTAATCGCAAAAGACTGCAATTTATTAAGAGTAATATACACAGTCAGGAAATATGTAGAGCGTCCCAATCAATTTGTGTTTATTTTTTACAATAACTTTTGAGGTGCTAAATAATACTAATAATAACAGCTATTGCTATTATTCATATAATTATTATTCTTATTAATATTGTATTCATATATATTATTATATATTATGAAGAATTCTTTATTGTGATCATCTGTGCCATTATTTGCTGTTAGCCTGGATAAATATATCTGAATACTAATTGGTACATTTAATAGCTACATATTCATAAATCGTAATCGCAATGTGTTTCAAAATAATCGCAAGGTGATTTTCGGATCAGAAAAATTTAGTTTTGTTTAAATATTTGGTACATACGATAAGTGTTCAGCAATTTATTATCATTTAATATACATTTAAAATATGTTGATGGTTTGATCATAAGAAGATTGGTGGATTTGCCATGTCTGAGAGACCACATTTAAGTGCATATATTCACTTCTACTAAATGGTACCTACAGCACCAATTTCTGGAAGAAAAAAAAAAACTCATTCCAGATGTGCTGTTATAATAACCTGCACTCCTCTGGAAAGGCTTTCCACTAAATTTTGAACTGTGGCTGTGTGTGATCTGTGCTTATTCAACCACAAGACTATTACTGATTTAAGGTACTGACCTCAAGCTGGTACTGGGTACTGAAAGGTACTAGACGAGGTCGTCTGTTGTACAGTCAGTGTTACAGTTCATCCCAAAGGTGTCCAGTTGGGCTGAGGTTGAGGCCTTGCTCTCGATGTCTTTATGCAGCTCATTTTGAGCACATTGTGATGCTGGAAAAGATTCGGGCCTGTTCTTTGGGCCCAGTCTTAATATAAGCGACACTATATTGTATTTCCAACAGTTTGAGGAAGACAGACTTGGATGCGTAGTGATCAGCTATGGGCGTAGTGTTGCTCATATGGTGCCATATAGTGTAGCTTATCTAAAGACTGTGTGATGAGAGCTGACTTTAAGCTAAATATTCAAACTTGCCCTTCTAGATGACTGGAATAAAACCAGGTCAGGGTATTCACTGAAGATTCTGTAACCATAGATCTGTGATCATTTCCATAAATTGTTTTGTCACTTGATTCATCAATCCACATGATCAAAAAAAACGAGACATTCTGAAGCTTGAAACGAATATGCGTTTTGTTATCGAGTGCTTACTGACCACCGGTAAGCGTGTCGCATTACTGCCAACTCAACCCACGACCTTTTCTTTTCGGGATATGCGATATTCGTCCGCGACAGCAAAATACAAAGCAAATCTGGCGTACAGTATGTGAGAGTAGAAACCTCAAGCTGTATCACATGAGCAAGTGCAGGCTCGCTGTTATCTTAGTCTGCTGCGATTGTATGTGGTGTGTCAGTTAACAACTTTATCACTGTGTTGTCAAGTTCCTTTCCAAAGTGGACGTTAGTTAGGAAGCGAGTCCTAAGTAAAGAAAACGGCAGTGCTGAATGAAAATGTGCTGAACCTCAGTACATAGGATCAACTTTTTATGTGGTGATTTAGTTTGTATTTGGTACAACTGGCAGCTCGATATACTGTATAAGCCTACAGATCAGTGCTTTATCTATAATAATACATGTATATTATAAAAATAGAATAAAATAATAATCATTATTACACGTTTTAGGGCGGTACATCGGCGTAGTGTTTCAACACTGTGGCCTCACACCTCCATGGTTCAGGGTTCGATTTCCACATCGTTCACGGCGTTCTGTGTGCATGGAGTTTGCATGTTCTCCCCGTGCTTGGTGGGTTTCCTCCAAATATTCCATTTTCCTTCTACATTCTAAAGACCTGCAGACCTTTAGACTGTAGGAGGAAACTGGAATACTGTAGTAGTGTGTGAGTGTGTTCGTGCGCCTGGGATGGATCGACACCCTGTCTAAGGTGTACCCCGCCTCGTGGGTTAGTCTACAGGTTTCTCGTAACCCTGTTCAGGATAAGCTGCTGTAGAGAATGAATGAATGAATGAACGAACACAATTCAGTCGAATACATTAAGCTCTAATGGAATCAGGTTGCTTACTGTACGTTTATCCTTGCCAGAAAGAAACTTTAGCCATGTAGACATTTTACCTTTGATATACAGTATATGATTATCCTACTTCTGAAGCTGTATAAAGAGACATGCAAGAAGTAAAGACACCCATACTGTAGTTTTATAATAAAAAACGTATGCATCAACATTTGTTACAAATAAGGCTATTAATAAAAAGGGGCATTCAAGTCCAACAGACTTGTGATGAAATCTCTATTAAATGAAGGCATTCAACTAACTGACATTTATGGAAGAATTTAAGAACACCACGGCGGAGACTCGTCGCCGCAGTAAAGCATTTCAATGCTGCAAACATTTTAAAGAAGGCCGTATATCCGTGAATGATGATTCATGCTGAGGTGGCTTCAGCCAGTGGAAAACTCTCAAGAAAAAAAATGGCCTGGTGTTGATCATCGAAGGCGTTCTGTTTTTTGCAGGACAATACACATCCTCAAACTTCCCACCACACCAATCGCACATTACTGGACCTCACGTGGGAGTTACTATAAATCGCCACATTCCATGTACAGTACAATCCTGACCTCATGTCCATGGCCATGTGCACATGTTTTGGGCCATCGTAGGAGTTCCTGGGAGGTCAGCGTTTCAAACATGAAGCAGGCAGTCCTTCCGTTCTACCTTGACGGTATCCAAGCACTAGTGAAACGCTGTGATGAGTGCATTAGTGTGATAACTGAGGATTATTATTTATATCACTCTCATAATAGTGTTCTGTTATTCTACAGTACATAATCAAAAGTCCCAGATTGACACGAACACACCTTAGACCTTAACATTAATACTCTGTTGACAAACAGCACGAAGACGGCGTTTAGAAGGCCCGGGGTCTAGCAGGTCATGTTTATATTTACAGTAAATCTGAAACGATCAGACATAATAATAGCGATGTATTTCTGTGCATATGTTTTATCATAAAACTCGTCATCATTGCCTTTTTTTCTCTTGCATTTCTGCACATTTTGCCGAGAAAGAAGCATGTCTTGGACGTTTTCAGAATCCACGCACAAGCCTCGTGATGAACGTTAATGCTGCGTGCCGGCTTTGCCGTAGAGGAGAAGCGCATGACAGTAAATCTGTTTCGTTATCGTCTCTTATGTCTCCAAATGGATCACTGAAGGAGTGAAATCAATATGCTGTTTGCATTTGGGGTGAATTTGGCGGCTATAGGAGACAATATCATATCATTCGATGCATACAGTATGTTTAGTCTTTACCTTCTCTAAATAATAAAAAATGAGCCTCGTCAGAGAGAGAGAGAGAGGAAGGCAGTATGTTAGATTTAAGTGCGAACACCCACACACTGCAGAGGACCAACTTTCACTGTACAATGCACAGACGAAAAAGGAATGATATAAGAGAAATATATATATATATATATAAAACATATGTTGTTGTTTTTTACATAAACCCATGCATTGTAATTTCTGCTTCATTTTTATCCAAATATGAAAAAAAGCATGCTTTCTGAGAACTGCCATGTTGAAATGTTAGCGCAGGAGCTGCATGGTGCAAAGTGTCGTAGTGTGTGTTCATGTGTGATAGGGTGTGTCAGAAATCTTTACTCTGTTACAGCACTGCAGCAACGCAACAACGAGCTCCCCCCTTTCTGTGCGTGTGTGCGTGTTTGTGTGTGTGTGTGTGTGTGTGTGTGTGTGTGTGTGTGTGTGTGTGCATGCTGACTCGCTTGTTTGTCTGGCTTTCGACAGGCCACACCTTCCCAGTCGAGACCCTGGACTGTGGATGCTCTTTGTACAGGCTGTGGAAAGAATGTTCCCAATGCAGAACCATTAGGCTTCGAGCATCGACTGGACTCACAAAACACACACAGTCTGAGCTCGCGATACTCTTAGCAGTGGACGTTTGTGTGCGCCGCTGCAGTTGTTTACGACATTCCTGTCATGTGTTTCTTTATCGTCAGAGGATGGCAGTAAAAAAGGGAGGATATGCTTTTAAAAAAAATAGTAGTCTGTACTATTGATATACTGATGTGATGTTCTAAGAATATAGTATACAGAAAATATTAAAGGAATAAAACAGTATAGGATGCATTGTTTAGGAATACAATTAAAATGAGTGGACTCATTTTGTCCACCTTTTTCCATTTATTTTGTCCATAAAATATGTATATCAGAGATGGACAAACCATTAAAGCATTAAAAGTATTAAAGCCCAGTTTTGTGTTATGCCTGACCCAGAGTGCAATTATTACTAAGATAAAAAGCATCTCTATACTTACTTGTTAACATGATTTAGTTTTTGCCTGGATACACACCTGTTTTAATTCTGCTTAAACCAATCAGAAATAATATTACAAAAGTGTTTCATGTTTTTTTCCTGTGATTTGCATTGGCTTAACCAGACCTTTCATGGGTGAGTCTTGGGTGCCCACGATTCTGACACCAGTCATGTTATGGCTGATCGCTGTATGCCAAAGTATGGTTGAATGCTTGAATCTGATTGGTCGGTCAGTGTACATTATTTTCCTATAAACAGCACAGGTAGTTCTGACTGTAATAAATCCTACAGTAGGTTTATGTAAATGCACTTGCTCTAATGTACTTCTTTTTCTATATTAATTGTTCATACACAGGGACTTGCATTGCAGATGCAGATAATAAATAGTTTTAAACAGAAACTGATGTCCAACAAAGTGATTCTTAATGTATAATCGTCGAGTTTCTTTATTGTTTACGTCAGTGATAGTAGTAAAATGACAGACTACACCTGTGTGTGTGTGTGTGTGTGTGTGTGTGTGTGTGTGTGTGTGTGTGTGTGTGTGTGTGTGTGTGCGCGCATGTCCTTGTGTGTGAGCGAGAGGAAAGATCGAAAAATGTTTTGAACTGGGACTAATTTGTCTCTTGGACATTCAGCAACTTTTTAAAATCAAACTATTTATTTTTAAAACACAGACAAGATGTGAATAAATTAAACATTATGATTCCTTCATAAATAGCTGTGATATAAACAGAGTAACGCACTCCAGACCGTGCTCACATACAAAAATAAAGCACTTCTGGAAGGTAGCTGCACTCTGTTCTGCATCACCTCACCTCACCACAACAGCGTTATGTGATACGATGCAGATGTTATCACGTGTTCCTCTTTGCATATGGGACGTTTGATGGAAGTTAACCGTGGAGGGCCAGACTTGTAGTTCCTGAAGCTTCAGAGCTGAACCACTACTGCCACCTTTAAAACAACGTACATTCTTGTTTGATGCAGACTGAGACAAATCAGGTGATTCTCTGAGACAATCAGCTGCTACAACTAAAGCAACTCTAACTTGTAAGAAACTTAAGTGTCAGAAAAGAATATGTTCCATTTTAGTTCAAAAGTAATGGCACTGCTTGCTTGAACCTAAACAGCTCCAACTTTCAACATTAAAGTTCACACATGTTTTAGAAAACAATAACTGCAAGAGAAAAATGTTAATTTACTGATTTACAGTACAGACCAAAAGTTAAAAAAAAAAAATAATAATAATTTCTTTATTGTGTTCTTTAGCCCAAACGCGTCTCTTCTGCTTGTTGCCTGTCCTTAGCAGTGGTTTCCTAGCAGATATTCTAGCATGAAGGCCTGATTCACACAGTCTCCTCTTAACAGTTGTTCTAGAGACGTGTCTGCTGCTAGAACTCTGTGTGGCATTGACCTGCTCTCTGATCTGAGCTGCTGTTAACCTGCGATTTCTGAGGCTGGTGACTCGGATGAACTTATCCTCCGCAGCAGAGGCGACTCTTGGTCTTCCTTTCCTGGGCCGGTCCGCATGTGAGCCAGTTTCTTTGTAGCGCTTGATGGTTTTTGTGACTGCACTTGGGGACACTTTCAAAGTTTTCCCAATTTTTCGGACTGACTGACCTTCATTTCTTAAATTAATGATGGCCACTCGTTTTTTTCTTCACTTAGCTGCTTTTTTCTTGCCATAATACAAATTCAACCTCTTTGAATGAGAAGGTGTGTCCAAACCTTTGGTCTGTACTGTATATGCTTAAACTAACTTATTACAAAATCACAAAATTCTTCTACTTTACAATTACTGTATGTGCCACTTCGTGTTGGTCTATCACATATAATACTAAGAGAAAACAATTACATTTGTGGTTGAAACTTGACAAAATGTGGAAAAGGTGAAGGGGTATCAATACTTTAGAAAAATCCATACAGTGCCTTTTAACCACTCACTGCTACATGGACGCTCATGGGAAATGGTGAGCGTGTCATTCTCTATCGTGAGCGTGCTTGTTGCACTTCTTTATTTAAAATGATAAAATCGAGCACGCAGTAGATGCGACATGTGAACAGCAGCCTAGTCTGAGAAATGGCACAGTCTGACTTAAATCAGCTGCGTAAATCGTATATGCATATACGTAAAAAGGTGTGACGGCTGAATGGGAGCAGTGACTTTTCTGGGCATACAGTATGTGGTTTTTACATCATCACCGCATAGGCGGCGTACTGTACTGTACACTGACGGATGACCCCCAGGGTTTACTGTTTTGTTAACGTTGCCATGACAACGATGACAAATAGGGAAACTACTACGTTTAGCCTTAATCTCGGGCCAGGATCGCCACCGTGATATCCAGAGTTAGACTACAAAACTAACAGTTCTTGATGAGTCGTTTTTATTGCAAGGTAGGAAGCGTACGTTTATCACAGTACATTGTGTTACCGCATTGCTAGTTTGAGGCGTGGGTTGGGTTCGGATTGCCAGACTTTGAGAAGACCTGCCGTAGACCATACTCTGTTAAACATATGTTCTTGTTTGGCTTCTAGTATACACTCCATGATGTTAATAATATTGTAACTGTCATGATCAGCGAGACCCTACATAATAAGTCAGTGTGTACTGCTCTTTCCATCCAATAGATTCAATAGAATATTCGTTCCATCTTCCTGGCGAATTCTTTTTACGCACCCGAGCCAGAACACAATCAAAGCTCAAACAGAACAGGTTTTTCTCTTTCCTTTGGCACCTCTCTGGCATTTGCACTCACAACATTATGGTCTCTACAGCTTTTTCACACAACTAGACCTGATGCAAGACGAGCATCATCTCATCAACTTCCAATAATGCACTGGATTGTAGCAGCATGGAAAGTTATTTTTTTTCTTCCCTACACAGTGTGGGTGTGCGCTCATCTATGCTATCTGCAGTGCATTTGCTCGTCTCGTTGCAGTGGAAACCCCCCTGAAATATTCCCATCCATCGTATCCCTCTTCACCGGTGACATTTCTTACAGCACTCTGTTTTCCATTTCTTCTCTCGCATTAATCTTCCACCTCTCACCGCTCCAGTTTATTACAAACATCAGGCAGCCGAAGGTGTAAGGACGTGACCCGAGTTCTGGATAATGTATTAAAAACTTGGACGTATCTCTATACATTTATGTGATTTCTTCATTTATTCTTTATTGCATCAACAGACAGTGACAGTGATCTACTGTTAAAAAATAAATTGCACATTACACAGCAATCTCACACTTCTCTCTGCATTATATTGGACTTTATATATTAGAAATGTTCTAAACTGGAGTGTAATGTGTTTTTTTTTTTTTTTTTTTTGTTTTGTTTTTCAGACTGACACCAATGCCAGTTATCTGCGAGCAGCCCGGGCTGGAAACCTGGAGAAAGCCCTCGATTACCTGAAGTCTGGGGTCGAGATCAACATCTGCAACCAGGTCAGTTAGGGTGCTTTCACACATGCCTTATTTAGTACGGTTGAATCGCACTAGAATTCGTTTTCCCTCTTGGTGCGGTTCGTTTGGGCAGGTGTGAATGCAGCAATCGCACTCTAGTTCGGACCAAAATCGGACCAAACAAGCGTACCGAGACCTCCTTGGAGGTCTCGGTACGCTTTCAAACGAACCCTGGAGCGGTTCGTTTGTGGTGAGAACACGTTCCGAAATTGAACAGACCCAACTGCAAAACGTACTGCACATTTTTGGACTAATCGAGCTACCGTAGTCAGCTGCGTTGTGCATTGTGGGATGAGGACTAGTATTTGTTGACAGGTCACTTAGCGCTTAAGCAACATGGCAGCTCGCGGACAAACGTGGAGTTGTTTCATTGTCATAATATTATCTGATGGATCGTTGGTGATATTTCCGGAAGATGACCATGTCACAGTTTTGCTAAATTAATGCACGCTTCCTCCTGAAGTGACTTGCGATGCGCCTTCGCTGTTTGTAGTACATTAAAACATTGTTTTCCTGCCGCATCCGCGCTTCATTCTCAAAATTGTATGCTTTGTCTGTATTGCTGTATACAAACAATATAGCACACAACGACCAAGGTTATAATTAGGCTGCGAAGTCGTCTCTCCATACTAAAGAGCGGCATGTTGTCTCCCGGCTTTTCCTCCTGTTTTTGTTTACCTCCGGGAGTTCCTTTGCAAATTACCCGCACGTCAATTCTGACCAATCGAAAAGCAGATTAGGAAATACGTTCAATGACACATGTGACCAATGAGTGATGTGGATGTTATCACGTGACTGCATTTTGGTTCGATTCAACTGGTTCGGACCAGAGCAATCAGTATGGTGTAAAAAGGAACCAAAACGGCAGAAAAACGCTACAATGTATCTGTTGTTGAACAGAACCACAGGTGTGAAAGCACCCTTAGACTTATACAGCTCATACAACTCACGCTGTGCCGAGTTTGACATCAAACTAACAGCCGCAGCTAATAGAAAAACAAACGTCAGCTATTGTCTCGCAGAATTTGGTACAGATCGTGATTAATTCTGCATTAGGGAGTCAGTATAAAATCATTTTATCCAACGTAAGAAAAAAATGCAGACTCAAGGTGCAGACTCAACTTTATTCAACATGGCGATAAAACAGTGAAACAAAAAGTACAGACTTCAAACTGTGAACTTGGACTAGGAGAGCTTACTGTAGGACTATGAACAAGTAATACAGGTTGTTGTTAGTCTTTCAGCTGGTCCCGTCCCGACTGGTTTTACGCCTGTTTTACGCCTTTCCTGACGCATCCCTCCCATTTTATCCGGCCTTGGGACCGGCACTGCACCCAGTGGCTGGAGTTTGGCCATTGGCTGGGAATCGAACCCGGGCTTGCCGCATGGCCCAATGAACAAGTTATACGTGCTAACGCTTTTGGCAACAACTCAGCAACCTAACTAGTGTGGTAACGAATAGAAAAACAGGACTCAGGTGCGTCACGTTAGTAACATGTGACCATTGGTGGCAGATGGGAGCTGTAGTTCAGTGCCTCCTCAAAAGATTTTTAATTAAATACATTTTTAAAAATGCTGTTGGGTTGCGTGCAAAAAAAAATAAATGTAACCTCTTTGAAAGTGCACTTTTTAAGTAAAGCAAAAGGCAACAAATATTACATGCATTTTGTTCTTGTTGCCCTCTGCACATTATATTAGGATTCTACAGTATGTAGATACATAACATTTTTTAAAGGCATTTTTGCTTAATATTTCTTTTGCACAGGACTGTGTAAATCTCTTCATTCATTCTCTTTATTTAATCTATTCAGAAATGCTTTATGCGGAATTCAGGCAAATCCACACTCAGGCTAGGGTCAAAAACAGACAAAACAAAAAGTTGTTGTTAGTATTCCGGCTGCGAAAGCAAGCAACACCGACTCTGTAAATAACTGCCACAGAAACAACGGCCATATCAAGTAGACGGAACCACCACCACCATATACAAAGCGCATTCAAGTCAAACCAGGACTTTTGATTATGTAGAATAACTGAACAGAGTTATGAGAGTTTTAAAAAAACTCCCTTTATTTCTCTATATAATCCCCTTATACACTAATGCACTTATTCCAGTGTTTCACTAGTGCTTTGGACACCATTTCGGTACAGTCGACCACAGCCATGATTGCTCTGCATTCTTCACTTCTGAAATTCTGAAACATGTGGAAATGGCTTGGAGCGAGGTCAGGACTGGACAGGGAACGTAGCAATAATTCCCAGCTGAATTCTTGTAATGTGCAAGTGGTGTTGGTGAATGATTGTGTGTATGGTTCCCGCAGACAGATGCGCCTCTTCTGCAAGTTGGCGACAAGTTATACATAGATTTTCAGTAATCTCTCTGAATGTTCAAGGGGACGACTGTAATGGGCGCCGAGCCACATCAGCTGGGACGCCATTCACAGAGGTGCTTAAAATGTTTCATCATTCAAGTTGTGTTACTGCGGATGAGGGTCTCATCACCGTACTGTGCTTGATGCCTTCTGTAATAAACATAGTTTTTACTCTCATAACCATGTTGTGTTATTCTGAATAGTCAACGTCACCGTTTGATTTGAACAATACTCATTCTAACTATGATTATGAGGAACTATCTCTCAGCAGTGATCTAGGGATGTGCTAAGCATTGACCAGAAACAAGCACCGTGATGACAGCATCATTTATTTTCTTAAAGTATATTCTTAGACAATACAATATGTACAACATATTGCCAAAAAATCATGATACCCAAATGTGTTTTTTGATTTATTCCTACTTATGAGCTATTCCAACATGGAGTCGTTCCCTTGCTATTATTAGTGTTTCTGATGTCAGGGCTGCATAAAGTTCACTCAATTTCTTCCGTTTCAAACTTGTCGAGCCATGATTTAATGGTGCTCGCTTGTCATGCTAAAACATGTTTGGACTTTTTAGTGAAGGTAAATTGTAATGCCACAGCATTCAAATTCATCCCATACAACTGTGTGCCACCAACTTTGTGGCAAATGTTTGGGAAAAATTAAGGCTTTTGGTCATAATATTATTATTTGCTGTTGCGTGGGGTTGCGACAGCAGACCATGTGGTCCGGACATACAAGCTTGGCACAGGTTTTACGCCGGATGACCTTCCTAACACAACCCTTCCAATTTATCCAGGCTTGGGACCTGCACTGTATCCAGTGGCGAGGAATTGAGTCTTTCGCACGTCAGGCGAAACACCTCCCAGTAAGCCGACTATGACATCAGCCATTAAAAAAAAAAACATAAATGAATAATTAAAAAAATTTTAGAATATTGTGATGTAATAGTGCAGATGTCATAGTCCTTGAGCCCTATTGTTTTTCTAAGGACCAGGGCCTTCACGAGAGTTTTTGCTGCATAGTTCATTGGGCCCAAGCACTTGTAACATCGCCACTCGCCACATGGGTGCAACAGAAAGACAGTGGGCACAAACATTTAAAGGGGAAATACCAATACCACTTTGCCTATATGAATTTTAGGCATACAAGGGGCCTTCATGAACCAAGGTTCCACTATATAAAAATATATACATGTAGGAAGTTATTAGCCACTTTTCTTGGTGAGTAGATCCCATGACATGCAATAATGAAAGTTGTTCAGCTCAATATGTGTACCAGGTTTCGTATGTAGACATGCAAGTGTGTGTAAGCTATGCAGCAAAATCTCGTGTGAAGACCCCCCAAAAATCCTCAACAACCACTAACAAAACAATAGGGCCCTTCACACTCTATGATGTCATAGTGATTATGTCCTAACAACTCAAGTGAGCAGATATTTAAGGATGAAGGAATAGACACTGTTATGGCTTTGCACAGTACTTACTACTGATTCAGGTCAACTCGGTCATTGTGTACCACAAGTAGCCTATGTGATATACTATGGTATACTGAAGTATAGTTACAAGCACTTCATAAGTGTCAAAGGCTTTTATTGATTATGTTTATGAATAGAGTCAGTATTTGCCGTGTTGACCCTCCTTTTTCAAGACCTCTCAATTTCCCCTGGCCTGCTGTCAGTCAATTTCTGAGCCACATCATTGATTATGATGAAAGACATCCCATTCTTGCATAATCAATGCTTGGAGTTTGTCAGAATGTGTGGGTTTTTGTTTGTCCACCTGCCTCTTGAGAATTGAGCAATGGGTTCACAATGAGTTCTCAATGGGATTAAAGTCTGGGAAGATTCCTGGCCATGGACCCAGAATTTCAATGTTTTGTTCCCCGAACGACTTAGTTCTCATTTTGCCTTATGGCAAAGTGCTCCATCATACTGGAAAAGGCATTGTTTGTCACCAAACTGTTCTTGGATGGTTGGGAGAATTTGCTCATGGAGGATGTTTTTCTTTATTCATGGCAGTGTTCTTAGGCAAACTTGTACAGTAAGTGAGCCAACTCTCAACCCCACCCATAACTGTTCTCAGAATGTTTTACTGTTGCCATGACACAGGACTGATGGTAGCTCTCACCTTCATACATTTCAAGAAGGACGGCAAAAAAAAAACAAGGGAAAAACCTCAGGGACAGGCTGTCAAATTCGCTGATGAATATCGTTTCCGATTGTTTGGGGCATCGAGATAAAAAAGCTTGTCTGGAGAAGGAAAGGTGAGCGCTACCATCAGTCCTGTGCCATGCCAAAATGAAAGCATCCTGAGACCCATCACATGTGGGGTTGCTCCTCAAAATTTTTTTATACAATATACGCCTCTCTTCTGATGGTCACACAATATATTTAAATAAAAATAGGTTTATTCAAATAAGAGTACGCCCCATCATTTGTCCTTAACAGATTGATTAAATAGAGTTAAATGCAGCGATAAAAATATAAACATAACTAAATTAGCTACAGGCCTACTTGATCTTATAAAAAGGTTAAGTCTTCTACTGGGGTAGACTGCAGAGCTCCTGAAGTCTTCCTAGAGAGAATTGAATACATATCAATGGCACTTGACTTTGGGCTGTGACGGCTTTATGGCACAAAGGATAACAGACTCATTGTAGTGCAGTTTACGGCAACCAATCATGTGCTTATTTCCTTTGTGACTTTTTAAATTGTAAACATAACGCTATGGGTACATGCTATCACCATAGTACCTTCAGAAAGGCAGCACAAATTGTAAACTCTGGGTTTTAGACACAGAGGAAGAATGGGGATGGGGCTGTGGGTAGTGTTGGAGATGAGAGATGCATTCACAGATGAAATCATTTAACTCAACATCAGAGTCTAGTAATATAAATGGTATTGTTTTATCATGTCTTTTAATATGTATATTGATATACTAGGAGATGAACTCGCTGACAGCATAGTCAGTGTTTCTGATGTTTTACTATTTGAATGTTACTTTTCGTTCAACATGCTGACTTAATGTTTTTTTTTATTATTTTTTTTATTATTTCTCTGTGCATTCAGAATGGCCTGAACGCTCTTCATCTTGCCTCCAAAGAGGGCCATGTGGAGATGGTGGCACAGCTTATTAAACTGGGAGCCACCGTGGATGCGGCAACAAAGGTAGGCACAAAGGGTGCTGCAGGGATTTCCACTTCCCACTGATAAACACACACACACACACACACACACACACACACACACACACACACACACACACACATACATACACATACATACACATACACACTCCATATATTACAGCAAGAGTGTTTATTACTGGCGGACAGTGTAATGAGTTCAGCTGTCTGTGGCTTTGCTGCCTCGGCACATTTCCAAAGTCAAGGTTATCGAGACATAGAGGCCACATTTAAGCAGCGGAAATAGTCCCTTAATAAAACTCTTTCCACAACAATGATACTGCACAGGCTGCCAAAATCCTGTGGCTTAATCCCACGTTTGTAAATAAACACTGGCCGTGTACCTCATTTCTCAAATGGACCAAATAAGAGCAGAACACAGCAGATTTATGATGTTGATATGTCAGCACATATGGGTCCGTCGGACTGAGTTTACTCCCACAAACTGCTTTTATTTTAGCATTTATGAGAAAAAAAAATACTCCTGATAAACAAAGCAAACTATATTTAAGAAGAAGATCTCGGCCGATCAAGGAGCATAAATAGTTTTGTCACATCTTTTGGTCTGTTGGTCTGCTTCTCTTTTTTTCTTTTTTCTAATGTTGTGCTCTCATTCCTTCAAAAGCATGTACACACCCAATACATAGTAGTAGCTGTTATCTCCTAATGCCCGATGCCATGATACTAGGTCTGTTATTGGACCTAAATAGACTTGTTTTTAATTATCATTTTTTAAAAATATTTAGTCGTCGTGATAAGTACGTCATGTAGTTGCCCCGAGTTCGATCCTTATTTTAGGTTCATATCTTACGACGTTACATATCCGCTGGGTTCTCTAATTTGATCCCAACCTAACAACACCATGCCAGTACAGTAGGTGGATCGGCTGCTCTAAATTGGCCCGAGTGTGTGTGAACCTGTGGTCCTGCATCCGTCATCTCACCCAGTGTGCTTGGGATAAGCTTTGTATCTCCGACAACTTTGACCCGGAAGAAGCAACAGTGTCAGGAGGTGCACGTGTTATAGTAATTCTTAAGTACTGTATTTACCTCATGTGTCTGTGCCTACAGAAAGGAAACACAGCACTGCACATCGCCTCCCTCGCTGGTCAGACGGACGTGGTCCGAGAGCTGGTGAATAATGGAGCCAACGTCAATGCACAGTCTCAGGTACGACGAGCACAGGGCAAAAGAAACGGTAGGGATTGTTTCCTTCCATGGATGGGACTGTCCCTTCAGGGGAAAATTAGTTCTTTAGAGGTTTTTTCTTTAAAGGAGTGTTCTTCCAGTCAAGCTTTTGCCTGCATTTTCTTATTTTTACCTATAGATACATGTACAGTAGATTTTGTTTTCTTTGTCAAATACATATTCTTATGATTTGCATTTATTTACTGCCATTTGTTTTTTTTTTCACAAAAGGGGGTTTATCTAGTACTTACTGTAAAGCTGTTTTTTTTTTTCAGTTTTTCTTGCTTTATTGGCATTCTCTTTGACAGTGTCCTTCCTATAGAGGATTTTTCTTTAGAGTCTGTACTTCCTTTACAGGATTTACCTTTAGAAAGTTCACTTCCTATAGAGGCTTTATACTTAGGAGGTATACTTCCTGTAGAGGAATTTCCTTTTGCAGCTGCACTTTCTTTATAGATTTTTTTTGGACATTGCACTTCCTATAGAAGATTTTCTTTTTTGAAGCTGCACTTCCTGTAAAGGAATTTTCCCTTTGAAGCTGCACTTCCTGAACGTTTCCTTAAGAGTCTGTACTTCCTATAGAGGATTTTTCCTTTCTTTAAGTGTCTGCACATTCAGTAGCAGACTTTCCTTTAAAATCTGCACTTCCTGTAGAGGAGTTTTCTTTAGAAATTACACCTCCTGTAGAGAGAGGCTTTATCATTAGGTGGTACACTTCCTGTAGAGGATTTTCCTTAAGAGTCTGTATTTCCTATAGAGGAATTACCTTTAGAAAGTTCACTTCTTATAGAGGCTTTATCCTGAGGAGGTAGTGTAGTGGATCCTCCTGTAGGGGATTTTCCTTAAGAGTCTCTACTTCCTGTAGTGGATTTTCCCTTTGAAGCTGCACTTCCTGTATAGGAATTTCCTTTTGCAGCTGCACTTTTTTTTATAGATTTTTTTGCACTTCTTATAGGAGAAGATTTTCCTTTTGAAGCTGCAGTTCCTGTAGAGGATTTTAATTTAAAATTTGTCCTTCGTGTAGAGGATTTTCCTTTAAAGTCTGTGCTTCCTATAGAGGATTTTCCCTTTGAAGCTGCACTTCCCATAAAGGAATTTTCTTTAGAAACTGAACTTCCTGTAGACGATTTTCTTTTTAAGTCTGTACTTCCTGTAGAGGATTTTTCTTTAGAAAAGTCACTTTCTATAAAGACTTTATCCTTAGGAGGTGCAGTTCCTATAAAGGGCTTTTTTTCCTTTGAAGTTGCACTTCCTATAGTAGATTTTCCTTTGAAGTTGCACTTTCTGTAGAGGATTTTCCTTTTGCAGCTTCACTTCATTAATATAATTTTTTTGGACAATGCACTTTCTATAGTAGATTTTCCTTTGAAGCTGCACTTCCTGTATGGGTTTTCCCTTTGAAGCTGCACTTCCTGTAGAGCATTTTCCCTTTGAAGCTGCACTTCCTGTAGAGGATTTTCCCTTTGAAGCTGCACTTCCTGTAGAGCATTTTCCTTTTGCAGCTGCACTTCCTGTAGAGGATTTTCCTTTTGCAGCTGCACTTCATTAATATAATTTTTTTGGACATTGCACTTCCTATAGTAGATTTTCCTTTTGAAGCTGCACTTCCCGTAGAGGATTTTCCTTTGACAGCACACTTCCTGTAAATGAAGGTGGTTCATGGAACGATTTTTCCCGTAACCGTGTCAACATTATTTATGCATGGAAAACAGTTAAAAATGACATGAAGCCAGTAAGCAAGTAATGTACCACATGACGTTTTAACACACACTCACATATAGACACAGATTCTCTATCTCTCCATGCTGGGCTGGGCCATATCACTAGCTGCATTACTACGTGGCTGGCATGGTTAATGAGTGCTTGGTGTGTAACACTGACAGCTTGGCCTTAAATGACTCAGTGTGACTGCAGAGCAGCTGACGGATCTCCAGAGGTAGTGTGACGTTGCTGGCCGTCCAACAGCCTCATTTTTATAAGGAGAAATTACTGGAAATGTTCCAGATGCATGACCTATCTTCCTCTCTGTCCAATCTGAGCATCCACGATCACACACACACACGCACGCACGCACGCAAGCGCACACACAAATTTCTTCATCTGTGACAGTTGATTATCTCAGCAGAGAAGAACACACTCATATAGTGAGCCCAGCAGGAACCCTGAAGTTTCATGAGCGCTGTATTATATTTGTATAATTGCCAGTATCTGAACAATGCTGTTTTTTGAAAATTAGAATGACTTTCATGAAATGACGATGAGACAACGAATAACTGACCCTAACACGGTGCTGCAAATACAGCTCTTATTTAGGGGATTTATACTGATTCACATGCATTCACACAACTGTTTCACTTTATATAGGAAGTATTACTGGGAGGTGCACGACGTCCAAACTGCATCATGTCCACTTTCACAGAACAAATCTCAGATGTTAAGACATTTTTTTTTACTCTTTTGCCTGCTTTAACTTTTCAGTTAATTGCTGTTTTCCAGAATTTATTATGCCACATTTTTGTTATGTCTGCACATTTACTATCATCAACTGTATCTCCTCTAGTGGTCCAGCGGGAAGCACTCAGTGCTCTCACCTCTCAAGCACTTTTCCCAAGTTTGATTCCTGTTCAAGTCATCGGTTTTGTATTAATAATGTTTTGCAGTCATAATTTCAACATTGCATTGTATTAGAGTCATTTGTTTAATGTTATCCCATCATCACGTATTTAAAGTTGTTCCAACGCCATTTCATTAAAGTAATTCAGGTACACGAGTTTTGTACCCGAGCCTCCAATTGGAAAGTGGATTCCATATTAACTTAAACAGCTCTCTTATTCTATCTTATCTTATCTTATTCTATTGAACTTCCACCTCAATCCCTGCTATCCGATATCACCCCAGTGAGGATGGGTTCCCTGTTGAGTCTGGTTCCTCTCAAGGTTTCTTCCTATCACCCTCTCAGGGAGTTTTTCCTCGCGACCGTCATGGTCGGTTTGCTCATCAGGGACAATCTCATCATTACAATTTACATATTTCCTCAAACTTTTCAAACTCATCTCTCTAATTCATTTAACCCTAATACCAATGTTGTCTTAACATCTGTAATGTGGCCAGATTATCACCACCACACCAACAATTCCTGATGGAAAGAGTTCAGAAATTGCAAGGTCAAGGTCATTGATTTGAATTCATTTAGCAACTAAGTATGAAGAGCTTTATAAAGTACAACAGCATGTTATTGTGAAACCGGCTAGACTCTTACTTGTGTTGAATATTAATGATCAAATAAAGCCTATCCTCCTGTATATAAAATGCTAACAAGATGAAACCAATTAAAGTCAGCCAAAACACAATATTGGTGCTGATTACATGTTTTTCATGTTATACATATAATACAGAAAATGTTTGTGCCAAGGACGGTACTGCTAAAGTTTATGTAACATGGAAGTGACTGATCTCGCTTCCCTAAGAATTTAAAATTGCTAATTTCAGACGTTTTGGATGAATTATGTTATATGAGCTCAAAAAATGGCCATGTTTATACTGTGTGTTATACTGTCTCGCTTCAAACTATAATCATTTAAAATGCAAACTATTAATTTGTCTTTATGAGTATTCATAATAAAATTGGTTTTAGGTTCTAGAAGCATATGACCTGTAAAATTATTGCTTAAATTAAAGCATTTTGTGCAAAATGAAGGATTTTTTTCCCCCAAAAAAATCTGTAGCATCCATAACCATGTCAAATTTATGTTACAATATCTATGCAATTTAGCATTTTAGGATAATATACTTTTTTCCGGTTTAAGTCTTTTCATGTGAAATCTGAATTAATCAAGTTTCATCTGAATGACAATGAAGGTCATTGAAAGATTTGAATAAAAAAAAAAATACAGACACTACATAAAAGGGCATGAAATTATATTTAGCAAGTGTGTTTCTTTTTATCTAAATGTGTGTGCATATTTATAAGAAAAAAATGAAGCATGGATCGGGGGATAAGAGGCATTAAGTATGATGAAAAATGCTGTTATACAATCCTATGTGAAAATTCACTTTTAGCACCAATATCATGTTTGGCTGATTGTGACGTTAATATTATATATATATATTTATTTATTTATTTATATTTTTTTTTTTTTATCCAGAATGGCTTCACGCCACTCTACATGGCTGCACAGGAGAACCATCTGGACGTGGTCCGCTTTCTGCTGGACAACGGCTCCAGCCAGAGCATCGCCACAGAGGTACAGACAATACATTTACGAAAACAAAATAGAGACAAGTCAAAGACTGAATTTTCCAGTGGAGATACAAACAAGAGAGAGAGACAGAGAGAGAGATTTCTGCCGAAAAGCTAAATTTCCCACTTGATGTGGTTCAGCTGTGGCTTACATAAGGGACAAATAATTAAGGATGTAGTGTGAACTGTTCTGATTGTTTCTCAGAACCAGCACATTTATTTCTTTTTCTACCACATCAGTGTCCCAAACATTGCAGTTTTGTTTCATGACCTGGACCACTATGTTTTGGACACATTCTTATGAACATCCTTCTTATTAACTTTTAAACCTAGATATAATACTATAACACAGCTACAGTAGCATAAAAATAAGCACTTAGTCTACTAACAGTCTAGGACCGAACCTTAAACCGCTTCATCTTCCCAATTTAAGCCTGCTACAATGTTGGCGGAAATAAAGCATTCTTCTAACCTACATAATGCCCTACATAATTACAAATGCAGCCACACAGACTGAATAGCCAGAGCTGCATTGCATTATCGCGCCATCATCCAACACAGCGTCATCACAGGTGCCCATGATGTTCTGAGTTGAAATTGTAAAAGACAACAAGGTTCATAGTTAAATATAAGAGGTGTTCAAGTCAAACCAGGACTAGTGATAATAAAAGTAGCACTTATTAACATTTACAGAAGACTTCACGTGCATTACAGTGATGAGGCTCTGAGCTACAGTAAAACGTTTCTATGGTGCAAAGGTTTTAAAGAAGGCCATGTGAAGGCCACTCACATTCAGTTAGTGGAATGTCTGTTCTTTGAAAATCGACTTGCCACCAACTTGCAGAAGAGACGCATCTGTGTGTGCCAGCTGTACACACAATCATTCACCAACACCACTCGCACATTACAGGAAGTGAACTGTGAGTTATTTCCACATCCCAGTATAGTCCTCGTCTCACACGCCCAAATGTTTGGGCCTTTAAAGGAGTTCACGGGAGGCCATCGTTTCAGACGTGATGCAGGCTCGTGATTCTGGGGTACTGAGAAATGAGAAATTACTATTTCGATGAGATACATAGCATTTTCCCGTAGCAGGGGATTGTATGGGGAAATAAAGATACTCATAACTGTATTCAGTTATTCTGCAGAATTAAACGTCCTGGATTTGACTTGAGCTCCCCTTAGGATTTCTTCATATCCATTGTGAAGAGGCAAAAACCACGTATGTCCCAAGTCCCAAAGAACCTCTCACTCACTCACTCACCATCTATACCGCTTAATCCTGTATTCAGGGTCACCTGGAGCCTATCTCAGGAGACTTATGGCACAAGGCGTCGTATACCCTGGACAGGGTGCCAGTCCATATCAGGGCGCACACCTACACACACTCTCACATTCATTCACACACTATGACCAATTTTGGGATTTTGGGAATGCCAATTAACCAAACCTACTGTATGTGCTTGGACTGTGGGAGGAAACCGGAGTCCCCGGAGGAAACCCACCAAGCACGGGCAGAGCACGCAAACTCCATGCACGCAGAGACGGGAATCGAACTCAGACCCTGGAGGTGCAAGGCGACAGTGCTAACCACTACCCCACTGTGCCACCCCCAAAGAACTTATGATTTACAAATAACTTACGCACTGCTACAATGTTTTTAATCAGAAACATAATTTAAAATTTTCGAGGATGCTTGAATTTTTTTCAACAGTCAGGATTTCCATACTGAACTCCTTTACAATTTCCCCTCTGACTTGCTGCGATATCATCAACTAGGGATTAACTATTGTAATTGGTGATATTGTGACCGTTTAAGGAAGGAGTCTCCAGTGTCAGCAAGTCCTTGTATAAATGGTTGCTATAGAAACGGAACATAATAGAACGAGCACATTTATATAAACGGGTGATTTGCAAAGCTGCTGTTAGAAATTGATCAAAGACATACAGTTGTGCAGTTATATTTGAGAATCTCGATGTTGCTTTGAGCTTGTTTGATCTTACACAACAGACGTTAAAGTAACAGGATCTTGTTGTTGCTGTTGTGTCATCAGTAAGATACGAGAACTTTAAACCAACTGACCTTGCAGTTATTTCCACACAAGGGTAAAGAAGGTTATAAGACTGTTTGTGCAGTGAGGGTGTTGAGTGTCTTGCTCTGTGTGTGTGTTGTCGGGGGACCAAATACCCCCAATGATGATGGGAATATCTGGACAGTTTTGGCCTTTTGGGGACAAATGGGACTTATACAAAAACTGTTGCTTTTATAATAATAATAATAATAATAATAATAATAATAATAATAATTAAAATAATAATTAACAAAATAAACTTATGGTTATGGTGAGGTTCTGGTCTAGTCAGAGCCTTAATAATAAATGCATTAATAAATGTGTCAATGGAAGGTCCATACAATGATATTAAGATGTACAGTATGTGTGTGTTTGTTCGTTTCTGAGTGTGAGAATTTGTCCCAGAAGCTTTTGAGTGCTTTTCAGGGTGTATCGGCCATTCTCTCACCGTCATCTCCAACACCCTCACACACAACACATTATGCAAATTGAGTTGCTTGAAGTGTTTGAAGTACTTTAGGAATTAATAATTCATGCTAAGCAACAAAGAGATTGAAGAAGTGGAGAAAAAAAAACATTGCATTTTAATTATTTAAAATAAGAAGTCGGCTCGGGGGTTGGTCCAGAGGAACGGCGTTATCTAGGAAAAGTTCTCAAGCAGTGAAGATACAGTATGTTATGGAAATATTAATAATGCAATAATATTATTATATTGTATAGGGCTGTTTTAATAATATAAAACATATATATAAGATTATTGTTATTATTATTATTATTATTATTATTATTATTATTAATAAAGATTTAAGTATTGCTCATGCTCTTCTGTTAGCGTGTATAAAGGTGGATATGTGTTTTTGTGTATTTGTGTGTAGGATGGCTTCACTCCATTGGCCGTAGCACTGCAGCAGGGTCATGATCAGGTGGTCTCTCTTCTCCTGGAGAACGACACTAAAGGAAAAGTACGTCTTCCCGCGCTCCACATCGCCGCCCGCAAAGACGACACCAAAGCCGCGGCTCTGCTGCTCCAGAACGACCACAACGCTGACGTCGAGTCGAAGGTGACCTTCGCACGCCTGCCACCATCACACCCTCAGTGCTTATTTTATGTCCTTAGAACTTGATGGTGCTTCACATCACTGTTTAGCATTTCTTAAACGTATGATCATTATTATTATTATTATTATTATTATTATTATTATTATTATTATTCTCATATGTGTGTAATATTTAGAAGGAGAATACAGAACACTGTTCTTACTCTATTCCATTAAGAATTGAGGCTAACTGTATTGTAGATCTCAGCACTAGAGAAACAATCTCTAGTGCTGTTTGTAACTCACAGATTCTTCACGCACCATCCAGTTGAGCTCCTTTTTGTGGCAGTTTTGTGGCGTGCTGTGGTTGTGTTTTGTTCTGGTCTGTTTTTTTTTTTTTTTCCTTCTTGTTTTTGTGACTCTCCCCAACCATGAAGCAGCTTTCATCGGTACCATTGTGAGTGTGTGATACACTAACCGTGCCGTTCTCTCCCCCCTTCTCGGGCCCATGGGTATGCGCTGCCGTAGATGATGGTGAATAGAACCACAGAGGTATATGTGCAGCGAATTTACACCCTTCTCCTGCTCGCTCCTGGCTGCTTCCTCTTAATGCATCACCCTTTCCTTCTCTGTGTGCTTCGCTTTTCCTTATTTATTCGGGCGAGTCGCGGTAGACTCGTAGCACAGTAGATTCATAGCATTGCGGGAGGCAAGAAAACAGAAGGGTGGTGTGGAGAGGAAAACCACAGCTGAGGCTGAGGTGGTTTGGGGTTGATGGGGTAGTCACTGTGTAGTCTGTAGAAGTGGGGATGTGACAAGAAGTGCTATCCAGTGACAGAACTCTATCCAGTGGCGGAAACTTAAGCACTTTTGTTAGTCGCTCTGGATAAGAGCGTCTGCCAAATGCCTGAATGTAAATGTAGGTGCGAAAATACCAAATACAAATACAGAAGGTCCAGTTCTCTGAAGAGCATTAAGCTTTCACGTCACAGGCTTGTCCACGGTCCAATGGGCTACGGTTTGGAATTGTAGGTCTAAGCCCGTGGCCAAAAGTTTTTAGAATGTGAAAATTTTCACGTCTGCTGCTTCAGTGTTTTTAGATCTTTTTATCAGATGTTACTATGATATACTGAAGTATAATTACAAGCATTCCAGCCTTTGATGCTGTAATATTATATTTATAAGTTTATGCAAATACTCAATATTTGCAGCATTGACTGTTTTTTTTAGGACCGCTTCAATTCCCCTTGGCCTGCTGTCAATCAATTTAGGACTTCTGGTCCACATCCTGACTGATGGCAGCCCATTTTTGCATAATCAATGCTTCAATTTTGCCAGAATTTGTGGGTTTTTGGTCGTCCACCTGCCTCAAGTTCTCGGTGGGATTAAGGTCAAGTTTGGCTAAGAACACAGTCATGCAAAAAATGATAGTACAAGACCGAGACCAACTTCTTCCAACCATCCAGGAACAGTTTGGTAAAGAACACTGCCTTTTCCAGCATGATGGAGGACCTTGCCATGAGATAACTAATAATAAGTGGCTCAGGGAACGATTGAAATTTTGGGTCCATGGCTAGGAAGCTCCCCAGACCTTAATCCCATTGAGAACTTGTGTTTAATCCTTAGGAGGACGAACAAAAGCCATCAAATTCTGAAGAAGAATGGGCCGACATGAGTCAGGATATGGCCCAGATGTTGATTGACAGCATGGCAGGGTGAATTGCAGATGTACACATTTTGACTCTTTGCATGAACTCAATGTAATTATGAAATGCTTGTAATTATACGCCAATATACCACAGTAACATCTGACAAAATGACTTTGTGAAAATCCTCAAAACGTTTGGTCACAGCTGTAAAGGATATTACCTGGATCATTGCGCCATAAGCGTTCCTAATTAAGTGGCAAGCAAGCAGTTTGAGCCAAGTCACTCAGATCAAGTGACATGAGTCAAAGTGAGACAAAGTGTTGCTTTAAAAAGGTATGAGACCATGTAAGAGTTATGGACAAGAGTAAACAGACGAGTTATACAGTATACACGGGAAGTCTAGCTTCAGATGTGGTCTTTCTCCCAAACGTCAGTTGTTTCATAAATTCATTAACGTACTGTATGGCACTTAGTTTCCCTACCACACATGTCTGACTCACCAGAGTATTAACTTTCAACTTCCTACTGCTCACTAACCTCACTAAAAATCCCCCAAATCAAAAAGGCTCACAGATTTACCTCACTATTCTAAAGCTTGCTGTTTCTCTTTCCCAGATGATGTAAGATTGAACGAGTTATGATGAAACGCTTTGCAAAACCCGCACAGTTTACAAAGCTCTTGTTAACTTTTAGCAAGTCATATCTTCATATATTTATACATTTCTAGACTGTTAAAAAAAAAAAAACGATAAACTAGATTTATTGGAAAAAATGATGTATGTTCTTGGCATGTTAGTTACAGTATATTTATTACATACTGTAGGTGCCAATTAGGTGCCATGCATTGTAGACTCACATGCATGTTTGCAAAGCAATCTCCAGGTGCATGGATCTAGGATTCCCCAACAGCTTTATGTCCGTCTGTTAGTACATTTTCTTTAGGGCTGGTGTTCGGTGGTGCGCAAGATCTGAAGCCTGGTAGGAGCGAATGTCCTTTTATTGGCAAACCACACCGCCTAAAGATTAACAGATAAGTGTACAGTATAGTGTCTAGGCTATACGTCAGAAATTTCTTGACTTCGTACTGCCTGAATTCGTACGTACTTTGGTGTGGAGGGTTTGTTTGAAGGACGTGCTGCTTCTCCTGGCTCAGTCTATCTGTTAAAGGCTGGCTAAACTTTGCCTGGCTCTGTCTGCTCCTCTGCTCTTTGGAGAATTGGGAGATGTGTGTGTGTGAAGGCTTGACCTGTATGTTCTCACTCTGACCCCAACAGAGCGGCTTTACTCCGCTGCACATTGCTGCACACTATGGGAACATCAACGTGGCTACACTGCTCCTCAACCGCGGAGCCGCTGTGGACTTCAGAGCCAGGGTAAGACCTTAAGAATTGTTGTTATTCCGCATAGAATAAATCAGATCAATAACAGAAGTACATAGCTACCCACCCATCAAGTTTACTTTTGTATCAAAGTACCTACCTAGCCAACTTACTCAACCACCCAATTATCCATTCCAACCACTCAACAGTTTATCTAAGCACAGTGCTGTGGGGAAATCTTGAACCAGATATAGATTAAAATAAAGAAATAAGAGCAAATGTTTTACTGTGACATGCTGCAAATCAGAATGCTCAGCAATCAGAATCACCAGTATACTAATCACCGGCCTGATCATCTGTCATCATCCAGTTTCTCACTGGTTCATGTCTTCAGTTAGATGGTTTTCTTCATGCCTCATGGGTCACTGTGGCTCAATAAACTCCTCTAGAATCCCTCTCTTACTAGAAAGTCTGGCTCTTTGGAAGGAAAAATGAGGGGTGGCTCAAGACTTTTGCATAGTATGGTACATACCCACAAAATCAGCCACTTACCTAGAAAATGACCTTCTGGCAAACTTATTGTAAAGGAAGTATTACCAACTCTATCTACATACTGTACCTCTGTACTCATTTACCCACATAGAGCCATCTACCCACTTATTTCTCTGCCTACCCAACCAACCTGTCCCAACCTAGCCAACCTGTACATATGCAAAATGGCCAAAAACAGGAGGACACCTAGCCGTCACTGTAATATGAGGTCCTTCCCCAAAGTATTGCCCCAAACTTGAAAGCAGAAAATTCTTTAGAATGTCTTTTGGAATTTTCAAGTGGAATGAAGGGACACAGATGTGTTCCAGCATGACAGTGCCCCTGTGCACTAAGCGAGCTGCATAAACAAATAAATGGTTTGCCATGGTTGGAGTGGAGGAACTTGAGCGGCTCTGACCCCAAGCCCACTGAACACCATTCCATGAATTGGATCACAAATGTTGACCTGACCTTCTCAACCATCGTTGGCGCTCGACCTCAAGAATACCTTTGAGGCTAAATTGACATAAATTCCCAGAGCCACACTCCTAGACTCCAAAATGTAGTAAAAATCCCTCCCAATGCTGAAGGCTGTTACAGTATTGGAAAGGGATGTCCTTTGTGGGGCAGCATGGTGGCTTAGTGGTTAGCACTGTCGCCTCGCATCATTGAGGGAACGAGTCCCACCATTGGGTGTTTGCGCGTGGAGTTTGCATGTTCTCCCTATGCTTGGTGGGTTTCCATAGTCCATAGACTTTCAGATTAGTCTAATTGGCTATCATCTAATTGACCCAGGGTGTGTGTGCTTGTGCCCTACGATGGACTGAAACCCAGTCCATGATGTACAGTACACCACCTAGTGCCTCTAGTCCCCTGGGATTGACTCCAAGACCCCCACAATCGTACACATGGTTAGAGAGTGAGTGTTTTCTCCAATCAGAAGTTCTCTATATACTTTGTCCATACAGTTTACTTTTGTACCCAACCAATTTACAACATAATCACCGTCCAATCTACAGTACCTTTTTAACCAGCCCAACCAACTAACCAACCAACCAATCTGCCAGACTCATTTCCCTTCCAATCTACCTACCTTTGAACCCAGAGACTGAGTCTACAAACCTAGATCTGTCTTTGTCCTGCGTCATCCTGTCATACCATCGTCTTTTGTGTACATCTTCAAATGAGAAACCTGGCTGTGAGTCAGAAATACTTTGCATACAGTATATGTATAAAGCGTATGCTACGTGCATACCCTGGCTCACTCCCTCTCCCAGCTGCATGCAGGAAACATGACCTCATACGCTGGAGTGGTATCTTGAAGTGTAGCTTGAAGTGCAGAGAACACAAGGTCATGTTTAGACTGCAGGAAGGACTAAACATAGCATGTGGCCATCTTCACAGAAACGAACATGGCGACCAGAATAGAAAAGCTGAAAAGATCAGATTACAAGTGACTGCGTGCCAGTAGGACTTCAAAGCAATGCTGAAATTATTATGCAGCAGATGCGCATGACAGAACTACTGTGTATATCCATGGAGTGTAAACCTGTTCCTCCACATTTGCACACAATAAGGAGTAAAACGTGAGCCTTGGTGTTGCGGTAACGACGGCACTGCTGATTAAATGTCAGCATGATTATACAGAACGTAACACCAGTGGATGATGACACAGCATGTGTGTCATGTTGTTACGTGTGTGTTGAGAGCTACAGTATAGTCTACAGAATGTGGCAATGTGTGTATGTGGTATTATGATGTACAGCTGTCACTAGAGGGTGGTGTTACTACAGCTACTGGTACCAAAACAGAAGGGTTAGGGTTAGGGTTAGGGTTAGATACATTAGATAACATTTGTATATGAATGTTTAGTGCATTAACACATATTAGCCTTTGATTTAGTTTGAAACCATATATTAACGTTCAATAACTGTGCCCTGATGTACAGTATAATTCTAAAGCAGAAGCTTAAAATCATCCAGAAACCCAAAACATGTTTTTTTTTCCCTCCCTAAATATCTTGAGGTTCACTGTATCCTTCTTATAGATGAAACATTCTCAAGTCATATCGCTTGTTTTTTTCCCTTAAACCATTACAGAATGACATCACACCTCTCCATGTGGCGTCGAAGAGAGGAAACAGCAACATGGTCAAGCTGTTGCTGGAACGAGGAGCGCGCATCGATGCCAAAACCAAGGTTAGAGCCACTTGTGGTAACACCAAAAGCACGCCGTCTTTATATTTAACTCACAGGAAGTGAGGTCATGCTTTTAAACAGCATGCACAAAGGAAAACAGATCAAACGAGCTGGATAAACAAGCTGGATATAGCTGCGTGCTGAGATAAATGAGTCGTATCACCTGAATTTGGATTTTTTTAATAATATATCATTAGTATATTTTCTTTTCCTTTGTTGGTTTAGGTTTCTCCAATATGCATGCATTAATAAGTAAGTAATAATATGGAAAAGGAATCATGGGAGACAGCTGCCCATATGCTGCTCAGTAAATGAAGCAGATTGGATCTGAGTAGCACAAATGCTGCGTTAAACGGTGTCGGATAGTCAGGACGGTGGCGAGTGAAACAGACTGTAAAGCTTAAAAAAATTCTAGATGAAGCCAATGTGACATTCAAAAACATAAAACTATGCTTTTTCCCTAAGGGGTTCATTTTTACTTGTTTTGATTTCTCTCCACATGGAGTAAAGAGGTGGTGGTAAGGTTTTACTCCCGCTTAGGCTTGCTCCCGCATTTATTTTTGTTGTTCTTTTAAAGGTCCCATACAGTATTTTACAATTTCTGTATCAAGTTATGCCTCAAAGAGACTTCTTTTGTTTAACTCCCACTCCGAATATGCTGTTCTATCAGTGTCTGTGTTACTGCTGAGCCGCGCCCCTCCAGCGAACAGCAGCTCTGGACAACGAGGCAGGGGAGGGGCTCTTCTTATATGAGGTCACAATAGGGATAAATTCTAATAGGCGTGTTTAAAAAACATTCACTAAATTTACCACAAAAATATTTTTGTTTTTCTTCATACTTTATGTAAAATGCTTTTAACTGTTGCATAGTCAATCCATTGACCTTGGTTTGTCTGCTGTTCTAAAAAGCATTTGTTTTTGTTTGTTTTCTATTTATTGCACAAGCTTATGAAATTTGGTTGTTAAGGCGAAAAACGCATCGAACCTGGAGATGTCATTTTTAATTGAAATGCACTTTGATGTGTTCTTTGCCGCCATATAAGACAGCTCATAAATAGTGATGCACTGAACTCGTTTTTTATTGTAACATCTGGCAACGTATTAAACATTAGCAATTAGTACAACCCCGACTCTATACATACATAATGCAATGGAATGCCGTCATGGCAAGCGTACTAGCCCGTTTCCGTAGCCAGGTGTCCTGAGTTTTATCTCATTAAATATAAATATGTATGATTCGCTACTGGGGTGTTCCATAGCATGTAATGTGTGTAACGATCCCACAGCACACTCTGCATGACTCTGCCTGAAAAATGACAGCAGTCGCATTACTTCGGGGCAGCATGTGTTTGACATTACTGGCGCTTAGGAATTACGAGCAGCTGTTGTATTCATTTCTTTTTCCAGGATACTTTAGAGAGCTGAGAGCTTTGTACAGAAGAGGGACCGACAGAGAATAATAAGATGTGTCAGTGAGTCAATGCTTCCATTTTTTTTCTTCTTTTTTCTCCCCCAAACACGCAGGATGGTCTCACTCCGCTCCACTGTGGAGCCAGAAGTGGCCATGAGCAAGTTGTGGAGATGTTGCTGGACCGCGGAGCTCCCATTCTGTCCAAGACTAAAGTAATGATTCATCAGCTTTAATCACACACCGATGTAGTATTGACACTGATATGTACAGTCATTATGGTGTGTACATTTCCATTGCGTCACCACACTATTCCTATCCGTTCGCTCTACAGAACGGCCTGTCTCCGCTGCACATGGCCACGCAGGGTGATCACCTGAACTGTGTGCAGCTCCTGCTGCATCACGACGTACCTGTCGATGACGTCACCAACGATTACCTGACGGCGCTGCACGTAGCAGCCCACTGTGGACACTACAAAGTGGCGAAGGTCATCGTGGACAAGAAGGCCAACCCTAATGCCAAAGCACTGGTAGGTGGACACTTAACTGTACAGCAGAAAACCGGGTGGATCTGGGTGGCCTAGATACTCCTCACTGTCATGTTTCCTGGATGCACGTTTTGTAAACTTCCACATTATACATTTTTAACATGACTATATAAAGTTCAGTTACACTCAAGCCTACTGTAAGTGCACTTTGTAACCTTCTTCTTCAGGTTATGCAGTTAAAAACAAAGCCGGTTCTTTTAAAACACTCACACACAAAACAGACAAAGAAAATGCTGACATTTGAACATTTGTTGTCAAATGCAATACAGTGTAAAAGTAAAAGCGAGACAATCTACAGTAGAAGTAATAAATAAAAAATTGCTAATACAACTAATATACAGATGAGAAACCGTCCAGTAGGAATTTTGTTGTTGTTAATTCATTGGGCAAATTTATTATAGGTGTTGAAACATCGTTGGTTTTGGATAGTTTTTGAAGATTGTTAGAATTAAAATGATGTCAAACCAACATTGACTACATGACACCGGGATAACGTTGAACAGATGACCACAACATTTGCAATTTTATTTTTAAAAAAACTTTTTTTTTTGGTAACTAAGCCATTTCCCAGACTGAGACTCGAATCCTGGGAGACAGTCAGAGTGCTGAAAACTAGCCACTGGCTAACCAGGGAGAGGCAGATATATTGCTTTGTCAAAGAACAAACACTATAAAATAACTCTTGCACAAAAAAAAAATATTAGACCTCTGCAATTTACCAAATCGTTAAATCCATAAACAGCTGGAAGAAGAAGAAAAAAAACACATCTGCAGTATGAAAGTGCATGAGATCTGTTCTGTAAAACCGGACGCTAGGAAGTTTGTCCATTGTGGGAAACCTGTATTACAGAACAGTAGTGGTGATATTTAGCAAAGCTACAGTCTATGACGTACTGGAGAGTACGAGTGTGACACCGAAATCATGAGCGATATCATGCACTGATTTTCCACCTTATCTGTAGTATACAGGAATAACTTTCTGTTTCACTTCCAGATTGATACTTCTAAACTCTACGTTTTATCTACAATCGTTATTTAGCAGAATATAATGCTGTATAATAATATAATGTAATATAATACTGTATAATATAATGTACTGTACTATTACATCGAGCGAACCCTATTATTTTTCTTTCTTTTTTTTATTGTGCAGATAGATAAGCATAAGCGCAACGCAGTCAAGATACAACAATACAATACAAACTGAGGTTATGAAATCATCCTATAATTAGTTTTAAAACTCGTAACTTCTAAAAGAATATTAGAATAACGCCGAGAAAACAAAGGTGCTCATATTTGTCTTTTATTTCTTTGTATTTGCGACCCATTTTTGTTTTTTTGCTCAGTAAGGTTACAGTTAAACTGAAATAAAAGGAATTTCTTCATATTGCCTACTGTAGGTTGTGCTGAAAAAACGATATAAGACACTATATTGCACAATCCTGAGACCTGTTTATACTCAATAAATCATAGTAATGCAAAATTAAATAAAAAAATAAAATTGGCTAAAATGCTCTGGATTTTAAGAGTTAATAACCTAAAACTCAAGTAAGGACGGATAAGTGCAGGCAACACGGCATAGGACAATGACTATTTGAAAATAAATAAATAAATATGTGCTTATCACACTGTGCATTTGGATTTCATTCGTTTTATAACGTGGATTTTACCACTACTGAATTATGGAAAATAAAATTCTTAAAATGACCATATTATTATTATTATTAGTAGTAGTAGTAGAAGTAGTAGTAGTAGTGGTATTTATTCATTTATTATTTATTGGTCAAAGGAACAATCGAAAACAATCATTAAAACATGTGATCATGTGCATCTGTGTGTGTCTTTTTCTATGTGACCAATTCAACCAACTCAGCCATGTTTGTATAGTTGGTTAAAATGAAATAAAATTCAGCCTATGATTAGCCTAAAAGTATTATTTTTAGCCTATAATTATTATTGCCTAGGTTGTGCCAAAAACAACAACAACAACAACAACAACAACAACAACAACAATGTCACTCTATACTGCACAATACTGAGCTCTATATGTTTATTAAAAAACAGCAAAACAAAAATAGCACTGAGCTTTTAGGGCTACACATTTTTTATATATGATAATCTTTATGAACACCTTAAAGACATACAGTGGAACCTTGGATTGCATGCATAATTCCTTCCGGAAGCGGGTTTGTATATCAAAACATTCATAAATCAAAGCAAATTTTCCCATAAGAAATAATGGAAACTCAAATTATTGATTATTGATACATGATACTCAGTATACCTAAAATTCTTTAAATCTTAAATCTTTGCTCGTCTTACAGAACACTCGCAAACCGCATTACTCGCAATCCGAGGTTCCATTGTACTCTTTTTCACTGATTAAAGTGCATCATATTATTTATGTAATAAATTAAATAAAAATCATGTATGTAATTCTGGTCTCAGATTGTATTCCATGAGGTACAATATATTGTGTGTTTTTAAAGCCAGAAACATTCATTTCTTCAAACTAACGTTATACATCACACCGTCAGACAGCGATCCTGGCCTTGATCTTGCTCGAGCCAGTATTGTGCAATAAATATCTCCTTGGGGTTATTTTCCGAATCGCACAAATCTTAATTGAGGAAAAACAGCTCTGTTTTTTCACACTCCACCCCATGCATGTAAATCTCATTTAATTCCTAAATAGAAATGAAGTCTGTCTGAGGTCTGACTAGCACTGGGGATATTAACTCCTCTCCGTTTGTGCGGCTCAACTCTGAACATGGTACGATGTGAGCAAATTGGAGTTAGCGAACGGGGGAGGGTTAAAGGGGTTAAGAAAGTATACAGTAAATCAGCGCCTAAACGATGTGAAATATTAGTTTAGTTTGAGCTCAAGTTATCATTATAGATTCAGCCTCTCTACTTAGTTCACGTTTATTAATTTCTCAGATGAATGTTCACTGCATCGCTCAAGCTTATCAGTGAAATGTAACAGATTTCGAAGTTTTCATGAGGACAGACCCGATACTCTGGGTATGCTTTATTTCTGAGCAGCACCATGGAAATCTGTAAAAAACACACACTGCTATAAACACACACACACACACACACTTGGCTGTGGGTTGCGAGCATGCTGTCATGCTCTTAAGTAATTGGAAAAGAATGGGTGTGCCGCCGAAGCTCACTGTAAGGGGAGAAAGGGAACGGACTGAAAAGGAAACTGTAGAAATGAGAGTTTGGCAAAGCTTGCAACAGCAAAAGGGGGGCAGCTTTTATGTGGCGTGTCTGAAGGCTGGATGCTAAAGCGACAGAGGGTTGTGTCTTTCCTGCTCCGTCCTGAAGGAGACGTAGGCCTGACTGTCGCTTCTGCTTTGTAGAATGGTTTCACGCCTCTTCACATCGCCTGCAAGAAGAACAGGATCAAAGTGATGGAGTTGCTGCTGAAGCACGGAGCGTCCATACAGGCGGTGACGGAGGTGAGGGGCAGACAATGTGTGTGTGGTCAGCTATTAGACATGCAATTCTTTGCGACTATAATCCATGCTTCTCAAATGTAGGATTGTGGTTGCTCAAACGGCTAGGATGTACTGTAATGTTTTGTTGTTATGAGATTATGGCAGCAAAGCCATCGATAAACTACGGTCCAGGTGATTATAACTGTAAAGTATGTAAAGTTATTTTTTTTATGGTTTCAATAAAAGCAACATTCAATGTTGTGCATGTCAAAAAAAAAATCAAGCTATTTCCTGTAAGCACTTATGTTATAACAGCTATAAACGGTCATTTCCTCTTTTCTTGGAGATAATAAGACAAGAAAATGCAGATTTCCTCAGTTTAACTGAGAAACCAGAAAGCACAAGTTCTCTGTAGTTACTGTACATCTTTACTGTACAGTACCTCTGTGCAAATGCTACAACCACTGGCACTGGAGACTCCTTCCATAAGTGTTGAATAAACATCTCCTTCACCGTATTATTGATTATACACTATCATTATTTAGTCCTGTGTTAAACTCAGGGGTTTAAGGACCTGGGTCACCGAACAGAAGGTCAGGGGTTCAAGCCCAGATTCCTCCAATTCGGCACTGTGGGCCCTTAAACGGGCCCTTCCGGTCTGCTCCTGGAGCGCATGTGGTCATGCGTTCTGACCCCAGCTTTCTATATGAGATTTCCAAAGAAATGCATTTCACAGTAATACGCATATGTGACAAATAACAGATTAAAATGATAAAAACAAGTATTTTGTTTGGCGAAGATAAAAGGCAAAACCAGGTCATAATGTAATCTAAAGCACGGTGTTAAAAAAGATCAAAGTCAAAATAAATTCAGCTTAAATTGAACTGCATTTTGAACAAAGCAAAACAAATATCTATTGAAATCATAAAACAGTGAAACTAGCTACACTTGTCCAAAACACGTTTCCGTCATGTCCATCAGTCCAGATTATTTGCGATGTGTTTGCAAAATTTCTGTTAAGATTATAAGGGAGTTTATGTTTTAGTTTTTTTTTTTGTTAGTTTTTTTTGCACTGTAAGACATCTCTTTCCATCTGCTTTCCTTCTTAAACCTAGTGTTTAATCTAAGCAATGAGCTCATATCATTTCCCAGACCTGCAGTGGTGAAATTTCTAATCCTCTCTCCCTCTGCGGTTTATCTGCCAGTCTGGACTCACGCCGATTCACGTGGCCGCTTTCATGGGGCACGAAAACATTGTTTCCCAGTTGATGAATCACGGTGCATCGCCAAACACAACCAACGTGGTGAGTACTGGAACACGAGCCCCCGCACTTTCTGTGTCACAGTCGGGCAATGCACACTAATCTCAAAAAGAAAAAAAAGCTTGATAATGCTGAGGCAAAACAATGGAAAGAATTCTGTCCCGTGAGAGGCGTGCAGGTCCTGTCTACAACCTGCCATTGCCCTGTTTTTTTTTTTCTCTCGAATGCCCTGATTCTATAAACCCTTTTAGGGTAATAACAGTCTTGTTTTATTTTTTTGGTGCCTAAACAGGGGTCTGTGAGCACAGGTCTGGGCTTCTAACACTTCTGTAATTATAGTCCCAGTCGAACAGGCAGACTGTAATCATGTGCGACTGTCCATCCCCATCCTCCCCACCCTCCCTCCTCCTCCTCCCTCAGACAGAAGTTTGCTTTGGGTCGTGCATGTAGCAGCAGTCGGAAAGAAAAGGGGGCTGGTTTTAGCTAATAGGCTACACAGACGAGCACATGGGCACAGAAACACACACACACACACACACACAGACAAAGGCTTAGTGTCCTGCTGCAGAGGTTTCTTTTCCCAGAAGCTTACGTGTTAAGTCTTTGGTGTGTGTGTGTGTGTGTGTGTGTGTGTTGTAGAGAGGAGAGACGGCGCTCCACATGGCCGCCAGGGCTGGACAGACGGGTGTAGTGAAATACCTGGTGCAGAACGGAACTCACGTCGATGCCAAGTCCAAGGTAGGATTGCTAAATTGTGTTAAGTCACTCTGAAAGCTTTTAAAGTAAACATAACTGTGTGTTATCTCACTATAATATGTAGATTCGATACAGTCACTTTGTTAAATACATATCAAAACATCAAAGCAGGCTGGACCGCTGTACCGCCCAATAGGAAGCGTTTAGGTTTTAATATAGAGAGTATAGATGTAGTGTAAGAATTATGTGCTTACTGTAACTGTTGTGCCTTTGTTAAAGCAACACGTGTATCTCTATGTGTGTGTGTGCGTAGGATGATCAGACTCCACTGCATATCGCCAGTCGCCTGGGGAAGCCCGATATCGTGCAGCTGCTGTTGCAGCACGGAGCCGCGCCCGATTCCACCACCACGTCTGGATACACGCCGCTGCACCTGGCAGCCCGCGAGGGCCACAAAGACGTGGCTTCTATACTGCTGGACCAGGGTGCTTCGCTGAGCATCACCACCAAGGTTTGTCACACACACACACACTTCGTCATTCCTCTAGATGATGTGCAAAGTCTGTGCAAAGACGCATGAGCAGTTTGACCGTGTAATGATGGACGTTCTCCATCACCAGACATGGGATTGTGCTTATCCTTTAGAAGGATAGTTTACATACTGTATGATCCCTCAGTTACATTCACCTTTTACGCCGTTTGTCAGATGCCCTTATCCAGAGCGACTTACATTTTTACCTCATTATACATCTGAGCAGGTGGTGTTGAGGGCCTTGCTCAAAAACCAAAAAAAAATCGATTGTTTGTCACTTGTATGGTACAACACAGTGAAATTTTTTTTCACATATCCCAGTTAGGAAGCTACAGGGTCAGGCAGCATACAGCACCCCTGGAGGAGATACAGTAGGGTTAAGGGCTTTGCTCAAGGGCTAAACAGTGGCAACTTAGGGCTCAAACCCCCGACCTTCTGGTTTGTAACCCAGTCTTAACTGATTGAGCCACCACAAGAGTCCAACAGTGGCAACTTGGTGGTGAGATTTGAACCTGCAGTCTAAAGTCTTCATCACTAAAAGAAAGTTTGTCCACTGTGATAATACTTTAATACCTTTTAGGCAGCCTGTGCACGACCACCTTCATCAGCCTCATATCAGGGTATTATGATCTTGCGACATCGTTATTTTTGTAAATACTTTAGACCACTGTGTTTTTTTTTATTTGTAATTATTTTTACAGCCTAGCAACAAATTTGCCACATTTTTAACACTCAATATAACCTACTTTAGAAGTAGTATATAGTACATAAGGAAGTTATTACTTCCTCAACTGTTTTGGTGTTAGTCTTTCGGCTGCTCCCATCAAGTGGTCGCCACAGCGAACCATCGGATCCGCACAACAACTTGGCACACGTTTAACACTGGATGCTCTTCCTGACGCAACCCTCCCATTTTATCCGGGCTTGGGACCGGCACTGCGTCCAGTGGCTGGGGTTTGGGGGCACTGGCTGAGAATCAAACCCGGGCTTGCCGCATGGTAGGCCAGAAACCTGCCACTGATGTCCACTATTACTTCCTAAACTGTTATTTATACTAAACAGATCAGCCATAACATTAAGACCACCTAGGATTTATGTTCCCTTGTGCCACTCAAACACAAGGGAACCTCTGACCCCCTGAGCCATGACTCCACAATACCACTGAAGGTGTGCTGTGGTATTTGTCATCAGGATGTTAGCAGCGGGTCATTAGTTAGAAGTTGGGGCCTCCATGCATCAGACATACAGTACAGTATTTGTCCAGCACATCCCATGGATGCTTGAACAGATTGAGGTCTGGGGAACAATCTTTCCTGCTGAGCTCCATACGTGGCAGGCTGTGATGCACCGAGTGTTCTGATAGCTTTCTATCATTGCCAGCATTAACTTTTTACAGCAACTTGCGCTTCTTGTGCTTTTCTGTCGGATCGGACAAGACTAGCCTTTGCTTCCCACAGGCATGGATGAGCGAGTACTTCTAGTAACTTTCTATGGGAAGATTTCCCCTGAAAAGATTTCTTTCTAGCAGCACGGTGGTGTAGAGGTTAGCACTGTCGCCTTGCACCTCCAGGGTCCGGGTTCGATTCCCGTCTCTGTGTGCATGGAGTTTGCATGTTCTCCCGGTGCTTGGTGGGTTTCCTCCGGGTTCTCTGGTTTCCTCCCACAGACATGTAGGTTAGGTTAATTGTCGTTCCCAAATTGGCTGTAGTGTGTGTGTGTGTGCCCTGCGATGGATTGGCACCCTCTCCAGTGTGTACCCCGCCTTGTGCCCTAAGTCTCCTGGGATAGGCTCCAGGCCCCCCGTCACCCTGAGTACAGGATTAAGCGGTTAGACGATGAGTGAGTGAGTGAGATTTCTTTCCTAGGATTGAACAGAGTTGTGACATCAGATCAAGTTTTAGTTAAAACCGCGTCCATTTAAACGTAAACACAGTATGTGTTGGCTTAGTTTGTGTAGATAATTCTGCCGTTCGCTTAGCCTCTGCAGTACAGCACCATGTGTGTGTGTGTGTGAGTCATGGGCTGCTACAGGTCTCTGGAGGTGGTTGGCACTGTTCTGCACTGTAACTGGGCTGAAGCAGCTGTGCCATGTGGGAGGCACATACACGCACATTTCCTGAGCAAAGTTTCCACCGGGCTTTCAGCACGTCTGGATCGTCCCCGGCTAGCAGGACCTCCTTGTTATTCATTCATCAGAGATTTCTCTGTTGTCATGCCAACGCGTGCAAAAAAACAAGCCAAACACATATTTTTAGTCATTTTTGTTGGCTGGATTGAAAGCGTAGTGTGTGGGTATGAAGAAATTTTCCCATTTCATGAACAAATCGGGCTGCGTCAGCCATTTTTTGCTGACTAGCGCTCACTAGGAAAGACGAGGCGATTCATCCGTACAGGCAACTAAGCATATATTTACTCACGGTGTAACGTCTGATTCAGCGGCTAATATCTTATACAGTACTATGTAAAAAGTCTTGCGCCACCCCAGATTTCTACCTATTTTGCTTCCAAAGGGAAATACTTTCTTGTTTTTTTTTTTTTAATGCAGTCTTGCGGAATAGTTCCCTAGGCTTCTTATTTTCAGTCCAGTCTCTGTAGCTGACCACGTCCAGAGGAATGTTTTTTTTTGTTTGTTTGTTAAGCCACACGGTAGTGATGGGAACTTTGAATCATTTTAGTGACTCGGTTCTTTGAATCTCGTTCATCAAAATGAACAAATCTTTTTTTGAGTCATTTAGTTCACTTCGTTCTTTTGAACAGAAATAAAATAAAATGTTATATTTTCAATAAACAGACACGTCTACATACACAAATGTTGGCTATAGTTCCAGTAATGGAAATAGTACAATGCAGCTAAGGACATAATATAAACAGAATGAGCAGCTCACCATCATATCTTCTAGTCAGAGTCGTTTATTCTTTTGACTCTATTGCACTTCATAACGTTTACGGGAGTCACGTGAGAAAAGAACGAACGACTCGGACCAAAAGACTCGAGAGGTAACTTCTCATTTCTTTTTTCCTGCACATAACCTACGGAGGTTTTGCGATGATTTGCGCCCAGTAGAAAATGAACGAATCACTCTCCGAGACTACTCGTTCTTCTGAGTCACGTTAAAGATTCGTTCAAAAGGAACGAATCGTTCATGAACGACCCATCACTACCACATGGTGACCCCTAAATCATTCAAACATCTAACTTAAGGCATGAAGCAGTGAGACACATATAATCAGGAGGGTGATTAGTATACCGGTGATGCTGAATTACATAAACAACTCATTTTTAAATGGTATCTTTAGTCTACATCATTTCATTTCATTTAATATGTGGAAATGATGTAAGCTTAAGACTTTCGCACAGTGCTGTACTGTATATCCAGTAGGCCTTGTCGCAGAACGTCTCATTCTCCTCAGTGCAGAAGAGCTGAAGGTGTTCGACATGGCGGTGTGTTACTGTTTATTCCCCGACTGATGGATTTGTCTTTGAGTAGGCGGGACTGTGTCACTGGGTGTGTTTTTCCACTAGCGCATTTACGACATGTTATGTTGAGCACAGAGCTTTGTATTTGTATTTGTATTCTGGTTGTATGAGAACATGACCTTGGGCGAACGCATGACACAGTCGTGCACACAGCTTGAAACATCTGTCACATGATGGTGTGTGTGTGTGTGTGTGTTATCTCTAGGGCTGGTTGTGTTATCACATCACAACACACTCTGATAGTCAGAGGAAGAACCTGTTACAGAGGATTTAATAGATTCTACTGTACATTAACACTACATATCTACCAAGCGTAGATAAAGGCAAAGCAAGCACATACTGTACTTTGGGACATGTGAAGCTCTGGTATTTTTCATGCTGCATTACAGGGATGAGATTTCTTCGAAACTCGGGTGTGGCATTTTAACTCACTGATGTTAGTGAGAATAAGTTTCTGTTGCGCCACTCAGGAGTCCAATACAGTACATCCTGTTTCAATGTTTCATTAGACTTCTGTTTCTTTCTGATGATGTTCACGCCTACTTGTTTGGTAGCAAAAATGATACCGTTCTGCTTTTTCAGCACGTAGAGAAGGAGTCTCCGGTATCAGCAGTGAGACATAAAGAAGAGGGAATGTCTGTGTGTACCTGCTTTATCACTTAGAAACTCATTTTGTGGATTGATCATAACTATAAGGAATATTAGCAGCGTAGAATCTTGGAGGTAATAAAAGAAGTGTTTGCTTTGGCAAGCCGAGGAAGTAAAGCAGTTTGATGTGGTTTTATTGGAAAATCATTAGAAAACTTCATGGTACTGTAGTTGCACCACCATACGAGGTACGGTCATAAAATCCTTATTATTGCCAAGAAAAAATAATGTAACAAAAACGAACGTTGGTCATGAGCTTCATTCTCTACCCATCTACCTAATGTGACACACTTCTCCAAACGATGGATGAGTTGGTGGAGACCGTCTTTTTTTGGCTCTTGAGGAAAGGTTCCACCTCGGTAATCAGCTCGTCGTCATGTAAAAAAAATTCATGAACATACTCATTTCTGGGCCAATATTTCCTTTTTTTCCCCCTGATTTTCTCCTTAAGTGATATCCAATTCCTCCCCGTCACTAGAGGGCTCCCACATTAAGCTACCACTCAGTCGGGAGGCCCGAAGACTATCACGTGTTTCGTCCGGACCACGTGATGCCAGCCGACCATATCTTGGAGGTGGCGTAACACACTCGGAGGACAGCGCTATCCACTCCTTCCGCTTACGTGAGCTCACAGACGCCCCTGATTGGCTGTAGAGCCGTGATTAATGTGGGAGCACTAATTACCTCTCATCCCTCCCCTCCGAGAGAGCTCGGACAATCAGCTCTCTCTAGACCTCCAGCTGCGAGAGGTTACAGCATCACCCGGGAATCGAACTCGTGATCTCCGGATGCTAGGGTGAGCGCTTTACCACTGCGTCACTCGGAGGCCAAATATTTCCTTCTTTTTTTTTTATACAATAAAAATTCCTAAGAATTCCTAAAAAGTATAGTCCGTGTTATCTTACGCTTGCGTGCTACTAATCATATTCTATAATTTGTAATCGATTCTTGATTCGAACTAACAAAAGTGGTTCAAGTGATTCAGCTCAGAACAATCCTAGACCAACATGGCTGCTGAAAAGTATCAAGTATTACAGCGTGGGAATCTGCTGAGAGGGAAAAACTTGACTGATCATACTTGCCAGGGCCGTGACCTCGAGTTACATCAGTCACCCTCTCGAACAGAGAGCCTCAGCACTGTATGAGAAAATAACCAAAACCAGGCATGAAATCAGAGACAGTGTGTGGGTTATGAATGGGAAAATGTGAAACGGTACAGTGGTTGTAATTGTTGTTGGAGAGTATTGTGTGTAAGGACACGACGCTATTTGGTCTCCGCTGTGCAACTTGGATCAAAGGCAGATTTCCATCACTGATTAAACACACAACAAAAAACTTGTGTGTGTGTGTGTGTGTGTTATTATTGAGAATGATCTTATCAGTAATATATCAGGCAATGTTAGGACCTATACTGTATGGATATCTCGAAGCATACAGTAGGAAGTGTTTCAACATTAGAATGTTCTTTTCCTTTTCCTTTTTCTTAGGGATCTGTTACACTATTTCTTCATG
>JAAGKR010003737.1:8577-70394 GCA_011419295.1 Clarias macrocephalus
ATCTACCCCCCCCCCCCCCGCACACACACACACACACACACACACACACACACACACACACACACACACACACACACACACACACACACACACACACATCACCATCCCTCGCCGTTTATTGTGCCAGATTGTATGTGACAATTGAAGCTGTTGATTATTCAGCTCCACCTGGCCTGTGTGTAATGCGGTGGTGAGAGGGGAATTCTCACCTCACTGTGCCCTTTTATGAGCTCTTTACCAAAGGCAAGCAGGACACACTTCAGGTTTATGCATGACGCTGAGATATATTTCAGAAGGCCACTCATTTTATTGCCCCAGTCAGAGTTTGTTAAGGTGGCTGGGAAAAAGGAACTTTAAGGTTTGATGCCAGAACTGCTAAACCCATGACCGGACTTTGGATGAGTAGTTGACAATGATAGGATGGATGGACTAATTTTCCTTAGAACATGTACTATACAACCAACCAAATACCTCACTACAAAAATGTTACTCCAATAGTATCATGGCATGTGTTCAGTATAACATGAATACATAGAAATAGGATTTGTAGATAAAGGATTGTTGTTTGTTCCCTGTGTTCCCCTGCATTGTCTTTTGTCAAGAGCACAGCAGGGTATACACTTCTATACCCTGTGATGTTTACAGACATAGCCTACTAATGGCAGTTAAGAGAGTAATTGAATAAGTGAATGGCTCTGGAGGGAGCTCTTTAATTCTCCACAGAGTCTCTCAGGAGTGTTTAGGCCTACCGAGATAACCTTGAAAGTATCGGAGAGTATATGTCTTCCTTATCCACCGGGCCACTTTTCCTTCCGAACAACACACACACCTACCAAACTGGATAGATAAGCATTGTGATATTTAATATCCACGGTAGGAGGTCTTTAATATTAACACTGCAAACTTTCTTAACCCCCGGTTAATTAGGCTGCAATAAGCATTCGCTTTAACTAATCTGATTTATTAGTTTTCTTGAGTCATCTTGAAGTAAGGTGGGGAATTTTACAGGCAGCGTCGTCTAGACAGCACTATGGGACCTCCCTGCACTAATCACCTCACACACATCACTAGACCGGAGTGTAATGGCAAAGACATGCAAGAAGCAATTTGTCAAATAGTCCAGTCAGTGAAGCAGATGAAAACGCATATTATGTAATGTAGAGTATCATGTGACTAAAACAACAGCTGGATTCAAAAAGAGATTTTGCAATAATAAATAATGAAATTGTGATGGTATTTATAAATGACAAAAACGTCCATTAAGCCTCTGAGTTACTGATCAAAAGGTCGGTGGTTCAAGTCCCAGCTTTACCTAGCTGCCACTTATGGGCCCTTGAACAAGGCCCTTAACCCTATCTGCTTCAGGGGCATTGTATCTTGGCTGACCCTGCACTCTGACCCCAGCGTCCTGAGATATGCAAAGAAACAAGTTCACTGTGCTGTAATGTACATGATAAATAAAGGCTTAATTTAGTAGTTAACTTACTGAATATACAGTTCACAAGATTGAAATTCACCAAAAAAATGTAGAAAAAGTGTCCAAGGACTAGATTAAGATGACAGTCTGCAATTATAACCATCATAAAGGTTTCAATTATTTACTGATTTTTTTTTTTTTTTCAGGACGAAATATGCTCCGGTTATAAAGAACCAGAGAAAATAAAGTACATTCTTAGAGAAAAAAAAAACCTTAATGATTCTTCTGTTGTCTCTCACAATGGATCTATGTAGAACCTTATAGCAGAGTGTTTCCCTAAGTGTTTCTTGCATCTTTACCCAATGAACCCTGAAAGAGCCCTTAAGGAAATCTTTATTTCTTAAGTATGCACCACTCCAGTTTAGGAAAAGTGAGTTTAACTGACAAACTTAACTAACAAATGCAAACAATGGAAAGTAGTCTTATGTCATTTTAGGCTGTTCCTGAACATACACTTTTTGATCAGTATGAAGAAATGAACGTACAGGTTTAATAGCAGGATTTGACATTTCTTATACAAACTAACAATGTAAAAAAGAATATATCTTCATGTACAGTGCTAAAATGACTGATTCTATATGTATATGTATATTCACCTGCCAAAATATTGCCAGTTTTATTATTAACTAATGCGTTTACTTGGCCAAATCTGTAGTCTGCATTTTATCAGCTCATAGATTAATGAAAAATCACTGTTGTTAAAGGAAAAGAGAAAGAAATATTTTTGTCATTAGATTTGAACAATCCCAAAACACACATGGTACACTCAAGAACTTATGACATAATGAGCAGAAATTACTGTATAAAATTCAAATTAGAAAATATAATTTTCATTCAAACAATAAGAAAAGCTATCTAATTTGTTCAAACATTGAATAACATTAATCAAGCCTTTATTTATTAATTTTTTTAAATAATGTGCCAAAATGTATTATCAACCATGAGGAACGTTAAAATTGTTATACTTGAAAAACATTATTTTTTTATGTTGTCCTTTTTTCTTGAGTATACATATGAAGTTGCGTATTTGTAAAATCCCTTTTTCATCCATTGCCATGTGAAAAACCAAAGCACTTTCTACAGAATAGAAACTAATTTTTGTCAAATCGTATAATAGATATAAAATACACAAGTGGTGGCAACTTCAATTGAGCATAATTATGCATTGTTCATAACAAATGGGTAAAATAATTGCCAATTTGCAAGGAATTGGAACCATGAGTACTGTGTCCCCCCACACTTAGGACAATGGTGATTGAGGGGGAAATAGTCCATGGTCGCAGTTTTACAGTTTCACAATTTACTCCATTGTTAGGTTTCAGTCTCAGCTATTAAATACTACTAAAATAACAAGTTGCGTACAGGAAAGGAGCCTTTCTTGAAAGAACCCCACAAAATGTAAAAAAAAAAAAAAACTTAAAATCTGCATGTTTGGTGACAATAAGTGGAGAAGGTCTGCGTAAAAGAAAAAAAAAGCTTCTTTAAATATGGTGCAGGATCAGTGATGCTTTGCAGTCGGCCTGTTTTGTAGCTGGGGATTTAGGAGCTCTTGTGAAGATAGATGGCATCATGAATTCTCCTAAGTACAAGGATATTTCAGCCCAGATCCTATCTACCTTTGCCAAAGGGTATAAACGTGGATAAAATGTAGCACTTTCAACAAGATGATGAGACAGACATACTTCCAAATAAAGACAGAAATTGCAAAAGAACCAAAGGCATAATGCTGTTTAATAGCAAAGTTTCATATTTTGTCTCCATGCCTTTGTCCGTTTCTTTTGGATTCTTCAGTTTCCTCCCAACTCCCAAAAACATGCTACGGAGATTGGTGATGCAAAATTGCCACTAAGTGTGAACGAGTGTGCAAATGAGTGTCTTGAGCTGGCTTGGTGTCCCATCTAGGGCGTATCCCCACATCGTTCTCAGGTTTCTGCAGCCAGGACCAGGATGAAGCAGTTACTGAATGTGAGTGAATAAATTAAGAAACAAGAAACAAAAGATTGTCTATATATACAAATGTATAATTGAACTTCTGCATAGACTAGATCAAGATCCCTCTGTACATCTGCTTCTGAAAATACAGAGAGAGAGAAAGAGAGAGAGAGAGAGAGAGAGAGAGAGAGAGAGAGAGAGAGAGAGAGATAAAGCTGTTATTCTCTCCAGGATGGCATAATGTAATTTTAAGGGTCATAATAATCTTAATTTTGAATGTCATTTTGTAAATAAAGTTGTTGCAAATGGTATTCAAAAAATTTTTTAATGTATAGATTTTTTTTTTTTGCATATTACAAAAATGTTTACATGATTAAAAAATCATGAAGAGCTCCAATAATTTACAAGGGCACTATACCACCTTACTACATGTCAAAGTAGTGTACATTATACAGATGGGTCCAAAAATACTAGTCAGTACAAGACGTCAGTAGTTGCACCATAGTTGATGCTATCGTATGACTGATTTTTTTGTGCATATACTTTTCATATTGCAGTGTGCATACATTTTTTGTGCACCTCTGCATTGTAGTTAACAAATATAAAAAGAACTGTACAAGAGAGAGCGATCATTTAATTTTTACATTTATTGTTCACATAACTTTCTTAGGGAGACTCGCTGTCATGAAGGAATGGAGGAGAGGAAGATGGGTGGGGAGGAGGTGAGTGTTTGGAAGGAGAATCCCCTTTCATAATAACACTGGGTAATTCTCCTTCTCTCTTTTTTGTTTCTTGGCCTCTGGTTTGTTCTTGGCAGCTGTCTTCACAAAAAATCTATCCAGAGAGATAGACTGAACAACTGTCTTTAATTAAGAAACCATGTTATCTTTCATACTTTGTAGCACTCAGTTCGCTTTGTTCGGATGATTCTTTATAACTTGGATGTTACTCCACTTTGCTCAAAATTCTTTTATCATGTGTGCAAAACTGATGCTTGGTGACACACCATTTGCACATTACAGCAATTTCTGGGAATTATTGCCACATGCCCGTACAGTAGGGGTGTCCAAATCCAGTCCTGGAGGGTCAGTGTCCAACACAGTTTGGTGCTTCTTCTTCTCAAACACAGCTGATTGAACTAATCTGTTAATTACTAGGTTCAGTGGGTGTGTTTAGGTGTTGGTGAATTACAAACTGTGCTGGTCACTGGCCCTCCAGGACTGGATTTGGACACCCCTGTTGTACAGTCTTGGTGTCGCTCGAAACCATTTCCACATGTTTAGGGAATTAAAGGAGATCCTGGGAGGACAGCGTTTCGGACATGAAGCAGGCAGTGTGATCATGTTCCTGACGTGCTAAAAAAAAAAAAAAAACTCCTACCTTGATGCTATCCAAGCACTGGTGAAACACTGTGATAAATGCATCAGTGAAGCAAGGGATTGTAGCTAGCAAGATAAATAGCTAGCTAGCTAGATAGACAGATAGATATGTACTGTAGATAGCTACTTTAGTGATCCTGAAGGAAATCTTTCTATTTCTATATAGAGAAATAACTTTTCACTCTCATAACTGTGCCGTGTCATTCTGCGCAATCAAAAGTCCCGGTTTGACTTGAACACCCCTCGTGCCATCTTGACGAACAGTTTAATGTTCTAGTCTGCGGTTTGGGACGTAGTTTTACTGTTACTGTGGTGTCAGGTGAGTATTTGTCAATAACATGTCGATAACAGTCGAGAAAGGTAACAAGTAGTCGCTAAGATTATGAAATAATGTGCTGGTATTTGATAAAGAGTCACATTCCAATAGTTTTCGCACCCTCTTCAGCACTGTTACACAGTCGGGGGAAGTCGCCTCGCCACAGATTTTGGGGCAGTGGAGCAAAGGCGGGACGCTCGAGCAAAGAATGGCGCGAGCTTATTGGCTGGCGGGGCCAGTGCTGCGCGCTGATTGGCTGCCGAGGCTCTATATAAAATCTCCGCAGTCGGTCGGATCAGTCGCATCAATCTGTCGAGCAGGTCTGAGTCGCGCAGCTGCGCAGTTTGGATCCGAGTCTGTCTGCAGGCATTTACGCTCTGCTTTCTTGTTCTCTTTACAACTCTTTAAAAACAGCAACGATGAAGGAAAGAAGAAACACACAGCCACTGGTAATTAGATGTAAACTGGTCCTGGTTGGTGACGTGCAATGCGGGAAAACAGCAATGCTGCAGGTTCTTGCAAAGGATTGCTATCCAGAGGTTTGTCTTTTTTTTTGTCTCTGTGTGTGTCATTTTAATTATTTTAAGCATGTTCTACAGTTGTGACGCACATCCTGATTCATATCTAATTCATAATTTCTAGAATGAGTGCGCCTAAGATCACAAAGAATAGGCAGGGTGTACTTATTTTTGCTCCTTTAGTAGAGAGTAACATATTGCACATGGATGCACATGCCTGCTCTGGCTATTCCTCAGCACAGCAAGGATTCTTCATTGTGATTCTGTTCTTCAATAAGTTATAACATTTACATAACTAACACATAAATAACAAATGCTTATGCATCTATATATATATGTCTAGTTTCCATGCCTGCTCAGTATTATCAGGTTTCTGCTGAGGTACTAATACACAGGGCTGTGTGATGTGTGTCCACAGACGTATGTGCCCACTGTGTTCGAGAACTACACAGCATGCCTGGAGCTGGAGGAACAGCGTGTAGAATTGAGTTTGTGGGACACATCAGGTAAGAGCTCATCCGCAGCCTGGGTTTTTCTTTTTTCTTTTTTGAGAATCTACTATGCTCTGTTATCGCTTTGTCAGCTGATTATGCATGCAGGATTATGCATCGCAAAGAAGCTGCACGATTGTCTTGCTGTAGCTGATCATTAACTCAGTGGTATCCGGTCACAGCACATGCATAAAGGGGGATGCACTGCATCAAATATCAGTATCTGTAGCGTGCTTGATAAATATTAAATAATCTACATAAAATCCTGATGCGCTGTGATATATGTACAGTAATCCACAGAAGTATTTATTTATTAATAAAGAAGTGTTGCTAAATATTTCTATTATACTGTTGGGGGTGGGAGGCATCACAATATATCAGAGATGGGAAAAATCGATTCAGTTAAGAATCACGATACTGTAGTGTATCGCCACACTGACAGAATTTTTTTTTTTACATTAATAATAGATATAAACCCCTTTTTGTAAGTTGCTCTGGATCAATCGCACATTGATCAGAATTTTCGAGTGGCACAACAGAAATGTTGTCAAAAATCGGGCATTTATTCCCCAAAATTCTAAGAGCGAATTAGTCTCAAACCCACTCACTGGTTGAAAATTGCACGCGTGCCAACGTTAGAATGCCACATAACCTGCATGTTCACTGTCAAGTTGAGTTTCGAGACTTTGGAAGCATTTGAGGCAGTAAAATGTTGCTGTTTCTTTATAATCCTACAGGAGGCGCACTCTGAACTATTTGCACATTTTGATCCCGTGTGGTAGGAGTGATCTATTTGCTAAGTTTGCTTAGAAATAATCATTTTGGCGGATGACAAAGATATGTTTTGCTTAGTAAAATTGTAGCTTTTTAAAAAATTTAATTAAAAGTTAAATGTAAAACTCCTGTATTTAAAGTTAGTTTGTATCGTTTAAATGCTGCGCTTGGTTCTTAAAAGAGAAAAAACGAATGCTATAAGGAATGAGCTACATTTAATTAATTATGAAACTTATCTTAAAGGTTTAAAATTGTAATAAAATCTGGGGTAAAATGTAATATCGAAGAGGGATATTTATAAAATCTCAATACTTATATGATACTCGCAATTTTACTCAAATCGTCACCGAGGTATCGAGGAAGGTGACTCGTGATTTACAATCTTATGATATGATGTCATACAGTAAAAAATTATGTCATAACGCAATCTTATATTGATTTGTTTAGTAGGCATTAAATAAAAATACATTTGCATCAGTTTTCAAAGGTAAATTTTTTTAGACAAAACACTACTCTGTGGGCACTTTGTCAGGAAACACGCATTATTTGTGGTAGAAATGTATTACAATACCACCATATGGCTATTATGTCACACCAGCCATCCTGATCACAATATACTTGTATTAAGATGAAGGTCACGTGATGCATTCATTAGCCTCAGGTCGTACTCAGAGTCTGAAATGGATCAGCTCACCTAACAGCTAACACGTTTTACATAATGTAGACATTGGCTCAGACATGCTTTGCCTTTCTAATTACAAATTCAAATTTTCTTCCCTGGATTCAGTGCAACAGCCAGTGACTTCAGCTAGACAAACTGGTTCATGGCACAGCAACTTTAACGCTGTTATCTCCGCTAATCCCAGTCCGTGGCTGCTGACGAGGTTCATTTATACCCAAAGTAGAGACTCAGAGAAAAAAGGGCGCATATTTTATTATGTATAATGTTTTAACAAATATTTTGAAGGTGCACAATTAAAAGACTACCTTGTTAATAATGCTTTATCAAACGCTAATAGACCTGAACCAAGGTGTGATGCTGTGTAGTCATGAAGAAAGATCACATGGCTGTCGAGTTGTTTCGAATGTCCTGTTGTAGCCCATTGACCTGATTTACACTCAACTCACCGTGTTGTGGATTTAACATGTGATCTATCTGGACACTGTGTGAAACCGGACCCTTAGCGCTAAGCGGTGTCTGGCTGCCTGCACAGTGTGAAAAAAAAAAAAAAGGTTTGAGGTTCATGCCTGTGTGTGAGCATTTTTCTCTCACACTAATTTGGTGTTCATCTGCCAATATTGGAAAGGCTGAATGAAACTCAGCCCGCAGGGATGATCCTCTATTTTATATTGGCAGACACTCTTAGATCTGTTTGGTGGCGAGCCAGCGGAGGGACAGAGTGTGCTTTAAGGAATGCGCATGAGGTTGAGGGGACGCACCAGGGATTCAGAAAGCTTCCAGCCATTCATCTGGTGTGTAGGGACAGAATTAGACCAGGTTCTCTCACTGCCATTTTGTTAGTCGTCCAAATATTTTATAACTTTTGTCTGAGACAATCATATCAGCTCGGTGCAGATTGCTCTTCAGGATACAGTTAAATTTTCTATCCGTCTCCTGTTCATTCTGTCTGCGGAAAGAAGCTGCACTCACTAGGGTTTTGCTAACTCTGGCTGATGGGTTGCTGTTTGGGTTTTGGATCTAGAACAATGGCTCTCTGAGATTGGACCCTTTAGGCATCCATGATTTTTGGCAAATCCTTATAGTGTTGGAAAAGTTATATTGTGTCACCCGGGTTAGGGGTTTGAATCTTGCCTGTACGACATGCACTGTAGGTTGATTGTTGTTTCCAAATGCATCAAGTCTATGACTTGGTGTGTGAGTATGTGAGATTCTGCCCTGTGATGGGTTCACACCCTATCCAGGGTGTCCTCAGCCTAGTGCCACACATTTTCTTTGTCCTCATAGCCGACAAGGTTTGTACAGAAAATATACTCAACAGTTTGAGCTGGATTATTATTTATTTATTTAATAATGAAAGAGCTCTCCTCCACACCTGGAGTTGCACACATGGAGGGAGCGGAGGCATGTGACCATCCACGCAATAGTATTTTTTAAATTATTTTTGAAATTACATGAACACAGTATTTAAAAAAAAAAAGTATTAAAAGTTACTTTTTCATTAGCATTAACATAGTAACAATAAAACAACAACAACAATAATAATAACTCAATACAAGGTTCTGAATGTTGGTTTTGATTAATTGCCCAGCCCCACCCCAAAGGTATAAGCTCCATGCCCTCCCCTCCATGCCCAGTTACAGGATAAGTGTTTATGGTGTTTATTATGGTTAAATACATAATACCATCCGATCTATTGAATCTAATGGTAAGAGTATGAATAACATCCTAATGTGGGTATAATGTCAGAAGCTCTATGGATCTAATGCATACAGAGGGATCCAAAAAATGGATACATGTATACATTTCTATTCCACACAAATATATTGCTCTCTTCTGACAGTTGCATGATAGCATAAATCATAGTAAAAAAAAAAAATTTAAGTAGTTTTAAAGAAGGGCAAAGATAACAACGTTTAAAGTGTGTATACAGTTTTCTGTATATACACCTCATGTTACACACATTTATAAAGAAGCAAATCATTTATTAAAGCTCAAGGTGTCACTGAGTAAAAAAAGATAAAGAACCCCTCCTCTAGAGGATGACATAACCACCAAACCTTTAGTGCTGATTAGAGAATTTAAGCCAGGCTGCTCTGACTTGAAATAGAAAATGTTGCAACATAATTTTGCTGGAAAATGTTTTTGGTTTATAGCAAAATAGATCTCTTGTATTTGCCAGTCACATTTTTTTTTTTTGAAAGACATTTAAGCATCCCAACACCAGAAATGTAAAGTGGCTAACACCAGCAATGTTTACTTGATCGAATAACAGTTGTGTGGCAGTGGTTGTTAAGGCTCTAAACTTGTCATTGTAAGGTCAACAGTTTGAATTGCAGCAGAACAAAAGTAGTTATGTTGGGTCTCTATGAAAGATCCTTAACCCTCAAATGTAGCTTGCAAGCTCGCAATGTGTCCTGCATAGTAGTGCTGGATCGAAGGTCTGACAAATAAAAGACAAATGTAGGAAGTAGATGGGCTTATCCACCATGGCATAGCTGTGCTCGTGTTATCTATGTGCTGGAGTTTCCCCAACACACTAATTATATCCACCCAGGAGCTCCGCTCTCTCGTGTCTGCTGGGAATTTAAGAGCAGGGTTTCTTATTAAGCTTCTTCACGTTGATTGGACTGACCTCATCATTGCGCTTCCAAACAACTCTCTAGGGTGCTTTGCTCGGATTTACGGTGAGAGGTGGAAACTCACGAGCAGCTCCCAGATAACCCCTGTGAATGAAGAAGGCTCAAAAGGTCATGGATAGCTGCTTCTCAGTAAGAGGGACCATTCTTTGTGGAATTCCCAGTGGGGACCTCGATTGAATCTTGGCCACGCTGTTTCTCGGTGAGGACAGGGAGTGTAGTTTGGGGGCGGGGGTAGGGAAGTTTCGTGGAGGAATGAGTCAGGGCTCGTTCCCATCTATCTTTAATGGGAATGTGGGGGTGTGGGATACACTTACCATTTTGTTCTTTTCACCTTTGTACCAAGCTCCTTTGTAATCATTGACCCCTCTCAGCCTGGCCATCCTTACTTTGAGATCCTAAGTGCTGATTAATTCAGATATTTCAGCCCATAAAGGTGTTTATCTTCGACTATTGTCCATCATTTTTGTTGGACATGTTGTTCACACAGCCAATTTTTTTATTTGTTAGTTTTATTTGGAACAGTGTCAATTTACAGTCAAGGTTTTGGAATAACAACCAGAAGATTTGGAAGGTTTTAACCCTAGGATTGCCAGAGATCCACCGTAGATCCACATTTACCAAAACCTTTACCAATCCACAATTCACCTCTGTAATTGTTTGGATCACATCCATGTCGTCCCTTGCTTACCTGATCTCACTTACTCACTCATCATCTGTCCTGCTCTTTGGTATATTCAGGGTTGCGGAGGGGGCCTGGCGCCTATCCCAGGGGACTTAGGGCACAAGGCGGGGTACACCCTGGACAGGGTCCCAGTCCATCGCAGAGCACACACATACACACGCTCATTTCATTTTCTACAGTAAATTTGGGTGTTTTTCGGGGGCCTATGGGTGGAAACCGGAGTACCCGGAGGAAACCCACCAAGTGGGACCTGAAGTGGGAATCGAAACATTACCGTTTTAAACAGTCAACAACATAAGTTACACAGTATTTCGATGTTTATTAGGTACTTTTATTAGTTTTAACATTTCAAAATCTGTACGAAGTATAGCTGCATCAGTCACCTCGGGCAAACTTTGGCACTATTGAGTTGGATCAAATTGAAAATGCACAAAATCTAAATAAAATTTAATAATTGTTGAAATAATGCACTTCCCATTTTAGATTATAAACTTGCAAATTTAAATAGTGTGAAATTATTTGACAGTCGTAGAACATGAAGATTTTGTGGGCTTTGTGCACCATTGGCCAGTGATTGAGTGGTGATGCAAGCAGACTCAAAATGTGGTAGCCTATGGTTTGCCTCATAATACTTGCATTATTTGCATAAGTTTTATTTTGAGTTCATACTGCTCTTTGTTCAATCACAGAGCAAAAATTTTGTTTTAGGTATAGCGTTTTTCTTTTTTTTTTGTTGGATATGAAGATGGAAATTGCCATTGATTAAATAAATAAAACAAAAAAAAACCCTTTACTATTTGTTGAAAGAGTCACGCAACAGGAAATGCACCGAATGTGGCAGGATATCTTTGAAGGCACCACAGTGAACATGCTGATCTGGGAGCTAAACACAATTTCAACACCGATGCTAACAGCCATCATCTCACCTCCAGCAGTGCAACTCTCCCCTAGTCCTGAAATATAATTAAGCAATAACAAGGGCAACAGGTCGATACTTGGCATTAGACAGTGTTCCTGATTAGAATCTGACAGATTAATTGTGCCATCGTATGAAATTCTAAGCAGAGCACATTTCAGCACGAATGTATCGTGTCTTCCTCAAGCTGAACCATGATACAAGCTGAACCCTGGCCCAGGAAACGTGGACTAAGACAGGCCATGAAAGAGGTGAATAATTACACCTCTTAGATCTAACATAGTCTTGCTATAGGTGGCACGGTGGCTTAGTGGTTAGCACCGTTGCCTTGCACCGCCAGGATCTGGTTTGCTTCTTGCCTCATGTTTGAATGTTCTAGGATGTTCTTGGTGGGTTTCCTTCCACATTCCAAAGACATGCAAATTAGGGTAATTGGTGTTCCCAAATGGTCCAGTGTGTGAATGTTGACCAGAGGTCCTACCACGGTTGTAAAAAAAAAAAAAAATACAATGGTTACCATTGGCCTAGTTGGGCTACAGAGGTTCTTAAATGGAATCATGATGTAACACAACAAACCTTCAGTAATTTATGGAACTTTTACCAGGATTTTACCAAATCTGACCTCATTAGCATAAATAATGGCAGCGGTGAATGAAAAGGTTGAGCAGATGGGGTCCGCTGTGATAAGTCTTGGCATTTCTCTATGCACCATGCAAAAGCGAAGAACGCTCTCTCTATCTCCATCTGTTCCTTACAAGATTCTTCCTTTGATCTCATACACAGATCCTCCATATGCGTAATGGTCCCCTTCGACAAACCTCTAGGTCTCTGCTGCCATGCTATTGGCTCTAAAGTTGGTACCTGTTTTATTTTCCTTGCTGTGCTTTCTGAAGGCTCACAAACTTTTTATAGGTGCAATAAAAGTACCGTCTCATTTAGCTGAGGAACACATCAGCAGCAGGTTGGCAGCGGAGTTGTCATTTGCCCACCATGTTGCATTGCTTATGGACGTAGTAATCCCTAAACTGCAGGCAATTAATACAAGAAGAGCACTTCCTGCCTCATAGAAGTGTAACCCCCTTCTGTCCTGTACGTTTTACATGTTTCAGTAGCAGTTCAAACCTATACTGCATCATGGTCGACTTTGTAGGGTGGGTAAATTATTCACTCTACGTGCTCGGGTCAACCAGGTTCTCATCTTGGATGTGTAATTTGTCAACTTTAATTGAAAAACGGCTTCTCCGCATCCCCGGTGTGCATGTCTATCGATTGCTGCATTAAGAGCAGAGGTAATTGAATGCTTGCTCACGCTCAGATCGTGAACATCCGTGACTTGTCAGAGATAAAGAAGAGGAGAGACGGTCAGTGGCACGGTTTGCAAAGATGCGTCGTCTCTACAGACTGTCTAACCTGAAATGCCAGCAGTTTCTGAGTGGTTTTTCAGCCGATTCTTATTGATTTGCAAAATGGATACCACAGTATACTTCCAGCATCAAACCTTTTGCACTCAAAAAGGTATGATCGAGACAGACTTTGCAACAAAGAATGCACTGTTTTAGTTGAGTGTTGTGGCATAAAGGTCAATATTTGATTCTAAAAACATTCCGCAATTTATACATATAATAAAACTGTAAAGTACATTAAAGTGTCTGTATACATTTACTGTAGATATTTGCGAAGAAATAAATTGGGAGGATGGAAGATGTGTAACAGAATGTGGAATTTTTTACATAGCACAAAAACTACAAAAATTTGGTTTTCCCAAGTGTGTTTTCCCTTGAGTTTTAAGGTTTTGTTTTATTGCCGCCTGGAAGAACAGGAAGAAAAGATATACTATGTTGAAAATTTAATGGAAAATGGCCTTACATCTTCCTTGGAAAAATCATTAGTTCATCTCAAAATTCATCAGATGGCGCTGTACGTTTTTAGTACGCATGAGTGTGCAAATGCCTCCAGGGACCCGGTTCCAGGTTCCAATCCCCGGCCAGGTTTGATTCAGGCCGTCTCTGTGCGCATGGAGTTTGCATGTTCTCCCCGTGCTTGGTGGGTTTCCTCCAGATAATCCTGTTTTCTCTCACAGTCCAATGACATGTAGGTTAGGTTAACTGGCATTCCCAAATTGCCCGTAGTGCGTGAGTGTGTGTATGTGTCTGTGCCCTGCGATGGATTGGCACCCTGTCCAAGGTGTATCCCACCTCGTGTCCTAAGTCTCCTGGGATAGGCTCCAGGTCCCCCGCGACCCTGAATACAGGATTAAGCAGAATAGACGATGAGTGAGTGAGTGTGCAGTTGTAGTCTACTTGATAAATAAACGCAATTGTACACCTTCATTTCGCACACTACGCAGTAACACGTGAAAATTTTAGTTAATTCCAGAATTCAACAGATGGTTTTTTTTTAAAAAAGCACTTGAGTGTGCAATTAAATTAAAATCGCTGGGCACAACCTCTAGTACACAATATGTATTATTATATATATGCACAAAGTACTGGGCAAAAGTTTTGATCCACCCCTCATTTTATCACATTTTGCTTCCAAAGAGCCAGACGGTCTTGTAGTTTGAATGTAGTTTTGAGGAATAGTTTTCCAGGCTTCCTGAAGGACTTTTGGCTTCTATGGCTCTCATTTTGACTCCGGTTCCTGGATAAGTTTCCATTTCCAAGTAATTTTTTTATGCCACAAAGTGACATATTAATCATGTAAGCATTAAAAAACCAGTCCAGAACCAGTGAGAAACAGGAGCAGACGATGACCGATGATCAGGCCGGTGATAAGTTTACTGCTGATGCTGAATGCGGAGAAGGGAAATGAGGTTGCTGCTGAGGTTGTTACATTAAAAATAAATAAATAAATAAATAAATAGTGTCTTTGCTGCCTGTCAGGTTAAACTTTTATTTCCATTTCTTTAATTTAATCTAGATTGTTTAATTTAATATGAAGAAACTTCTGAACAGTACCGTATTCATAAATGGCTTGTGTAGAAACTGCCAGCGTTTAAGTGTTTCATTTAAAAAAGTTGAATGGCACTTTATTAAATGTTGATTAGATGACGAGTAAACATACAGTATGATATAAAAAAATTAAAATGATCTAAAAAAAATATCTATACGGTCAAACATAATTTTAAAAAGCAAAATAATGAACATTTTACAGTAGGGGAAATAATAAAAACATCACATCAACTGCTTTTGAGTTGCATTAGAAAAACATCCAAGAGAATAAAAAGCATATTGCAAAACAGTGCATCATAGAACCGATGTTTTTTGTCCCATCATTTTGTCCCATGAGCCCTAGTGCATACATACTGAAAAAAAAATCAAACCGTCTTCTATTCCTCTAGTCATAGAGGCAACAGATGTTTCCCTGCTTCGCAAGACAAGGCAAAGATGCCTGCACGATCAGATCATGAGAAGAGGTGTTGATTTTGTGGAATCCATCAAGACTTATTTGGGCCACGTTTTAACCGAGCCAAATATGCAGATCTGTATGATCGGATGAGCGTAGTCAAAGATGTGTGTCGTACCTCGCAGTGTGTCGTCATTTTACCAAAGGCAAAGGAATTCCTAGAGCACTTTACGATTGAACAGAACAATGGACATCAGGCTTGTGTGCAGTGAGGTACGAGAACACGGTTCAGGCATTTTATCCAGCACTAGCTGGTGGGTGGGTACGGCTCTGTGTCTAATGATTGGCAGATGAGGGAAGCCTTTATGGAGGAGTGGGTGGAAGACGTTCTGCAGATGGTAGATTCCGAGGCTGTTGCTGTGGAAACAGGGGGAGCAGAGGTATTGAGTGTGTGGGACACGCGCACACACACACACACACAAGCAGTGGTGGGTGGCTTACTTAAGGATCTGGAGAAAGAGTGGGAGCTCCGTCCTGGCCCCAAAGTCGATGTTCCCGTTGCGTAATCCATAAAACCAAGGATCGATAAGGCTTTAGGACTTATTTGACATTGTCATGTCCGTTAAAATGCCAGTAGATTGTGGTTTCGAAAGATGAACTAAGATATGTACTGGCACTAAGGTCTAGCTGGGAGAACCAGGCCTTTATTCTCGGCTCCCTGAATCAAACCGGTCATGATATTTGGTTCAATGGGTTTCATGTCATCTTGTTTTTCATGTGTCTCGTTACAGGTTCTCCATACTATGACAACGTCAGGCCTCTTTGTTACAGCGACTCCGACGCCGTGCTCCTGTGCTTCGACATCAGCCGTCCAGACACTGTCGAGAGCGGACTCAAGAAGGTAGCTTTGAAATTCTCACCATCGACCTCTGACTTCGTTTTTAGTTTCTTTACAATATGGAATGAATCTTTGAGTTAGCAAAGTGGATAAATTGAAAATTGAGCAAAGCCATGTTTTTTGGAGTTGAGCTGAAATGGAAACACCAGAGGAAGACTTTTGTTGTTAGGAAATTTCAAGCATGATGTACCGTATGTATTTCTTTTATTCTATGAACGGTTTAGTGCACTTCTAATTGAGCAAACTTTATTTGTGCAGTGGAAGACAGAGATCATGGACTTCTGCCCCAACACGCGCGTCCTGCTTGTTGGCTGCAAAACGGACCTGCGCACGGACGTGTGTACGCTGATGGAACTCTCCAATCAGAAACAAACACCCATCACCCAAGAGCAGGTGTGATATTTATCAATATATTCAATTTATTCCATTTACTAGGGTTTTTACTGCTTTTGAGGCGGCACTGTGGCTTTGCAAGAGTTCGATTCCTGCCTCACATCCGTGTGCGTGGAGATTGCATGTTCTCCCAGTGCTTTTTTGGTGGGTTTTCTCTGGGTACTCCGGTTTCCTCCTTCAGATTAAGCTAAATTTGCCCGTTGTGTGTGTGTGTCCCAGCGATGGATTGGCACCCCTGTCCAGGGTGTACCCTGCCTTGTGCTCAAAGGCTCCTGGGATAGGCTCCAGCCCCCTACAAGCAGGAAAAGCAGTATAGAAGATGTTCAGGATAGGTGGTATAGAAGATCAATGAATGAATGAATTAATTAAATGCTTTTTTTTAATTATTATCCTTTGTTTTAGCCAAACCAGAGTAAGACCTAATACACGTACCTACATCAAAAACTAATTAAAGTACATCGGTGCTTTTTTAAAATCCAGATCTGCATCGACATTTAATTTAATTTGCACAATATTCAAAACCTCTGTATCATAACAGTAACAGTACATACCGGGGGCTCAAACGATTAAGGCTCTGGGTTAGTAGTGATCAGAAGGTTGGGAGTTCCAAGAGTTCTTTGAGCCAGGCACTTAATCGTCTCTGTTTGAGGGTCGCTATATCGTGGCTGACATGAGTCCTACACACTGGCCCCAGCTTCCTAATACGCCTACGCGAAGAAAAGCTGTAAAGTATACCAGACAAATAAAGCCATCTCCTTCTTCTTCTCCTTCTTCTTCATCTCCCTTCTCCTCTGTTCCAGGGTTCAGCCATGGCCAAGCAGCTTGGGGCCGAGGCATACCTGGAGTGCTCAGCCTTCACATCAGAGAAGAGCATCCACAGCGTTTTCCGCACCGCGGCCCTGGCTTGCGTCAACAAGCTTCAGCCGCTGGCCAAATCTAGCCCCAACCGCCGCCTCTCCAAACGCCTCCTCCACCTGCCCAGCCGCTCGGAGTTGCTCTCTTCCACCTTCAAGAAGGAGAAGGCCAAGAGCTGCTCTGTCATGTGAGCGGCGAGGGGGGTTACTCTCCCCTCCTCACCTCGCGAGCGTCTCCCTCCCCCGCGCTTTGGTCCGGGGAAGGGGGGGTGGGTTTTTTCCGATGTCCTCATCGCCGAAGGCTTCGTCTGGGAATCCTTCCTCACCCCCCGGCAAAATGCATTTCAGAACAAGCGGACACTCTGCTGTCCGCTTTGTCCTGATCTCGACACCAGTGCATACCTGTCTTACACAGTGCAGCATCTTGCTTTCCTCGACCGAGGTTTGATCATCAGCCGCCATCTCTTCATCCTTTGCTGTGTTAAGAGAATTTGTGGTTCGACTTAGTAAATAAGGAACCAGCGTTCGAGCATATGAGGTCTAGTAACGTGACATAAATGTGACAATAGTGTACTACTGGCTCTGAAATGTCGACTATATTCTTTAAAAAAAAAAAAAAGATAATAATAATTCAGACATATAGAATATGTTTAAAAGAGAGTGTATGAGCGTAAGGCTCCATTTGGAGGAGCATAATGAAGCTGTGTAAGGCCCAGGATATTATAGAGGTGTTAGAGGAAAGAGGCTGTTGGCCATGGAGGCTTATCTGGCATTCTGATGCTGATTGAATTGGCTGCTGTGCAGACTGGATACTGTAATTCTGTTGGAATCTGCCTGTAATGTTGGGCTTTTTTTTTGAACAGCCGAACATTAAGACGGTCGAACGTTAACGTAATCGATGAAGCAAGGACAGAGGGGAGGGGAAGCTTAAACTAATTCGTAGCCAGCGTTTCTCAAAAGGCAACCAAAGACAAGCTTGCCGTTCCCTCTGATTATATACCACCTGATGTAAGTGCTTCTGCATTTAAAGAGACAATAACTAATTGCCCAAGAGAGAAAGAGGGAGGTGTAACTGCTGGCCCACTGGTACACGAGTCTCCTACGTAGTGATGATGGAGAGCCGTGTATCTTTGAGCCTCGGGGAACTCCAAATCAAACTCAACGTAAAGCTGAATTAGAGGTTCGAAACGATTTAAGTTCTCTTGTTCCTGAGAGCTGTTGTAGCACCACGTTGATGTTTGATCCATCAACCTGGATTTGAATTCAGTCTAAATGTATGCAGACGACATCATCTTTTGATCACCATTTATTAAGTCCACATTGGGTTTTATACACATTTTCCCAAAAATCTCGATGTAGCACTCCATCATCTCCGTCCCTCGCCTTGTTTCCACGATCAGAGACAGACTTTTTTTCTTTTTCTGCGGACCGTTCGGTACATACTGTATCTAACTAAATATGACTCCTAACTGAATTCTTAAGCTTGGACAGTTCTTGTGCGCAGTGCCGCTCTCAAATCCAAAACACACACACAAAAAAATCTGCTTTTAACCACAAAGCAATAACGATTGACGTGCTTGTGACTCAAAGTATATAGAGTGGCAATAAGAAAAAAAGAAGAAAAAAAAAAGAAAAATGCTTTGTGATTCTACCGTCATGCGACAGCTTTGTGGCCGTGCCTCCATTACTGCTGTAAAAAACAAGCCAGTCTTATCGTAATTCTGTTGTAGCAAGGGTTTGTTTTTTCGTGGAGTAAACCTGTGTCACACAAGTAACGTTGGATTTATAGGATGAACAACCCAACCATTCAAGTGCAGCATATTAACGAAACATTTCCGGTCAGGACGGCTTATGGGATCGGGACAGGCGACGGCTCTAGGGCTCTATGGTGAGGGGTGCGCAGGCTTTACATGGGTCTCTGAATAGAGAAACTATCTAGGAAGGCTATTTTCGTAAAAATCATTATAACTCTGCTTATAATCCTTAATAATCCATTGTAAGCATTTTACTGAACTTTGGTGCCTCGTAAACATTATGTACTATGCGCATGTCAATATTATAACTTTTAACAGTGTAAATAATAATGTAATACAGAAAGAAGAAAGTCACACTTACAGAATGTAGCACCTAGCCAGTGTAACACCGCTCCATCTAACAGAACTCATGTAGACAGTTAATACAGTGCGATTAAAATTGCCCAACTAACATTATAAAAAGCAACTGTAAGTGTTAACTTCAATACGTTATTATGAATTAACAGCGCAATAGTACAAATAACCTGAAAATGTATTATGTGGTTGATAAACCCTGTTTGGAAAACCTAATTCCAGTCCAGACTGGATTTGGATATGCCTCCTGTCACCATTTTATTCATTCAATGTTATCACTAGCTTTGTGTCTACACAACCAAAGTGCTTTCCTGGAAATTATTATACTGGCCCGTTGAATATATCTAACCTGACATTGGTTGCTCTGTCTGTTTTTATATAGTAATAAACTGTAAATCTTAAATGTACAATTTTGAAGTGATGAGTTGTTCAGGAGCACTGTCGCCTTGCACCTCCAGGATCTGGGTTCGATTCCCAGCCAGGCTCGATTCCCGCCTCTGTGTGCTTGGTGGGTTTCCTCCGGGTACTCCGGTTTCCTCCCACAGTCCAAAGACCTACAGATTAGGCTAATTGGCGTTCCCAGATTGACCGTAGTGTGTGAATTAGTGTGTGTGTGTGTGTGTGTGTGTGTGCCCTGCGATGGATTGGCACCTTGTCCAGGGTGTACCACGCTTTGTGCCCTAAGCCTCCTGGGATCGGCTCCAGGCCCCCCGTGACCCTGAATACAGGATGAAGCGATATGGAAGACGAGTGAAAGTTGTTCCGTCTCAGTTCACTCAAGATGAATATTTTATACCCAGTAAGGCTGGGGATTTAAATTTCAATATTGCGATTTACATTTTTATGTCTTTATACATCTGAGCAGTTTAGGACTAAGGGCCTCACTTAAGGGCCCAACAGTGGCAACTTTATGGTTCTGTGGTTTGAATTGAACCTGGGACCGTCCAATCACTAGTCCAGTGCCTTAATCACTGCGCTACCGCTGTCCTTGCAATGGCGAATCCTGGTGGCGAGATATTGCTTGATCATCTAGTCGCGTGATTGGAAACACTCATTAGGCCCATGAACATCCTGAGAGTAGAGTTTTGTGAGCATCTGCAGGAAATGTTAACCCCACCTTAGTGCAACCTAATACACCGTAAGTGTTTTGATACATTAATGTGACTTACAACTCACATTACAACGTGTGTCTCCATAAATTCTTATAGCACATTAGAGCTTTATGAGGCATCGTGGTGGATAAAATGCTTACAAGGAACGATAACCAACTTACCAAATAAAGATAAGCACAATTATAATGATTTATGAGTATGGCTCACGTTAAACGTATTAACTACTGACGATGGCTAAAAATTGAGCAAAAAGTGGGAGATTTGGGAATCAAACCAAACAGGCTGGTCCTGTTTAACAAAGGATTGTTGGATTCAAATGAGCATGAAATTTTTTTTTGTTTTCATGTACTATATTTTATCTATTTTATTTTTTTGTTACCCAGCTTCAATAATTCCTTCATGGTCCATCCGCAGTCGTGTGTGGCTTCAGGAGGTGATTATGTGAGCTATTATTCTTTGGTCACACACCGAATTACTCGGCATTGCCTAGCAACAGTTCAAGTAAAGAAAAGAAAGAAAGAGCAAATGCCTCTTTGAGAGACTTCACACGAGTCGCTCGGAACTGTAGTCACACATACGCGATTTTATTGATTTCCTGACAAGACTTTTTTGAAGAAAAAAAAAAAGATCTCATAATAAAGTCTATTTTTTTTCAGCTTTGGGTTGTTAAGAGAGGGACTCGTACAAACTGTTTTGTTTCCTGATGTTCCACAATGATGCTGCCGTTGTGTACTAGTGGGCACAAATATACCTAAAGCATGTCTTCTAATAATGTCCAGATGTACATATCTTCTTTTATAATCTTTGTAAAACATCCAAAACAGTGCCATGATCTAAATATTTGTTCTTGTTGTTGGTTGACAAAGATGTGTTGTGATTGATGTAAAATAATCCAGTCCTTATTTATTTAAATACAATGTTGATTTAATTTTTTTTCTGTGTTTTAAATGTAACTTTTTTTTTTCCTTCCAGAGAGTTATTTTTTGACATCAGCTCCTGTTCATTGATTATTCGTCTTTCCAGTAATAAAGCTCGCCTCGTATGGCATCCATGGAACCCGGCTCTGCTTTGATCTCTACTGCTCTGGTTACGTGCGTGTGCTCACCTGCTACTTTGTACTCACAGTTTCATGGGGGTTTTTTTGTTTGCCGAGAATCCCGACGTGCACATTTATCGCAGGCGGCGTTCTTGATGACTTCAAACAACACGTGTTCGTGAGGTGCATATCAAGCAGGAGCAATTAATGACCAGACAGATTTACCTCAGAGTGAGACTGGATCATAAGGCACGTTTCATCATTAAAAAAAAAAAAAAGATTAAAAATAAAGGCAGTACGTTGCTTAGTGGCGTGGCGGTTTCAGACCTCTAGGATCGGGTATTCGAATCTCATCTCCAGTCTGTGTGTGGAGGTTTCATGTTTTCCCTGCATCTACCCGATAGAAGTTTCTATCCAGCTTCCTCTCAAAGCCATGGTGTGAGGGCTAATCAGCATTTCTAAATTGTGCGTAGTGTATGTTAGCACGTATGCGTCTGCCCTGCAACAAGTTGGCACCGCTGCCAAGGTCTACCCCCTTGTCATGCTCATAGTTCCCCACTAGGACCCTCTTGATCCTACACATTAGCATGACAGTATAGATATGCTTGGATGGATGGAGAAAAAATGGGAAAAATCAAGGGATAATTACGTAAGTGGTATGTTCTGAAACTCTTTTTAAAAAATTATGACACAGTGGAAATCCAGTACCATAAATTACAAAAATGAAATGAAAAACATGGACCGATTAGGGACCGTGGATGAAATTTCACCTGCTGCTCCAATCTGTCTGACATCCAACCAAAATCTATTAACCTCCACATGTGTTTCATCTCCTTATTCAATTTTATACCAGATTACTTGCAAAATTGAAAACCTCTCAATGCGCTTAGAAGTTTGCAAGTCATACTTTTAATGAAATCATTGAATATTTAAATTGCGGTTCCCTCCTTAATTTCAGCGAAGGTTTCGTTGGAAAAGAGATGGAGAAAACTTGTGCCTGAAACACTGCCTGGTCAAACAAAGTCTCACTTTCTAATATTTCTATATTCGACACATTGGCCCGACTGTTGTGACGATGGTTCAAATTCAAATTGGACTTGTCACATACTTGTCACATAATGCATTAATAACTCTTTAATATTAGCTGAAGGCAAATAAGTCTAAATAAAATTCTATGCATAACCAACCAATACCATGTGTTTCCATAAAAACAGTGATCAATCAAAAGATCAAAATCAATCAAAACTCAAAATGCCTGATGGTTTGGAATGAACATCTCCCAATTTGTTCACACTTCACAAACAAAAGAAAGAAAAATATAGTAAGCCATGAGATATCAGAAACCGTGAAACTTCAAGTGCAGGTGCAAGCAAAATTCACAGGCAGTGATTAAAATATTACTACCAGAAATTCTTGCATGCTGAGAAGTAATTACAACGGTTACACCCTGAGGTGGTCCAAATAAATATCACTGTTCACTGTTCCACCAATACTTGCTGGTTTTATCAAACAAACCAATGAGTTGTATAGTAATTATTGATTTCTAGGCTAGTGCAGATTAGTATGTATAATAGTACCAGGAATAAAATATGTGCAAATATTCACAGTAATAAGTTACAATGAGTAAATCAAGTGTATTGAAGTTTAAATTTGTTTACTTTAATTACTCAAATTAGGTGGATACTTTAAGCGTGTTCAATTTAATTATGGACACTTTAAGCTTGTTTACTTTAATTACTCCGATTGGGTGGAAACTCTAAGCTCATTCCGTTTAATTACTCTGATATAAATACAAAAAGTACAGAGACAACAGTTTAATTTAATGTTTTCACGACATTCTCTTTTTAAGTAATGACGAGCAAGATAATAAGCATCGTTTGTTATTTTATGCAATGAAATTGCTATAGGATAAACAATATTAAGTACGAAGTCCCTTATTCTTCAAACCCTGCTGGATCCGGCTGGGCAAGGAGTCAAAAAGATGACTGCGGTACTCTGGTGTCACTTGCTCAATCATTGCCGGCTTGGTTGCATCATGAAGATCCTACACAGAAATTCCCCACACGAGTTCACACCTGCCTAGTCCTGGTCATTTTTCCAGAGGTGGACAGATGTAAAAGTCCTGCCACATATTTATTCTATCCTTTAACTAAACCAGCTGATTCCAATTAGCACATTTAACTTATCAGCCACATCGGCTTGAACTAATTAGTGCCATCACCTGTTTTGTGCACAGGGAGACATATCATACGTGACATATGTTGTCTTAATACTTTTGGACACCACGGTTTATATAACAATCCAAGAACATTTATATAAATAAATAAATAAATAAATAAATAAAATCAAAAGTGTGTGATCATGAATACACAATGTTCCCGGAATACAAAATCTTAGTCTAATCTAGTCTACATACATACATACATAGATCTTAGTGCTGATGTTGAGAGACTCATACTGTTCATGCTCGAAAATGTGGCTGAATTAACAATTCCGCAAAGAATATTCAATTCAATTTTATTTGTATAGCGCTTTTAACAATTGTCATTGTTGCAACGTCCAAATAAATGATGGAAGTTTGTATGAAATGTGATTGATGAGCAAACCAAGGGTGACAGGGGCAAGGAAAAACTCCCTGAGATGGCAATAGGAAGAAACCTTGAGTGGAACCAGACTCAACAGGGAACCCGTCCTCATTTGGGTGATAACGGATTGATCTGCAGTCATACTGTGTGTTAGGCGGCTGGAAGTCCAGTATAACAGTTGATGTCTTTAAGTTAATATAGAGTCCAGTTAGTTATTGGAGGCTCGGGTAGACTGTAGGAAACTCCAGTCCTGAACGATCGAGCGACTGCAGTCACAAGTCCTCAGAAAACAGCTGTCAGCATCAGCCGGGGCCAGGACCTTCTTCATGGTGGAACCGTCCCCAGTCACCACACGCATCCCAGACAGACCACACAGGGGATCCATGCGATGAGAGATCTCCAACCAGAAGGTGGCGCACCAGGATGAGTCAGACAGGTCCAGAGGGCAGAGGGGGTCTGGATCACTGGCAGCTCGGGAACGATATGTGTAACACGACATAATGCCCAACAATAGTGACAATAGTGGGCCAAAACAACAGCAGTGAACAGTGAAAGACTCACTGCAAGTTATCGCAAATGCTTGATCGCAACTATTGCCTCCAAAGGTGACACAATCAACTATATTCACATAGGGCCCGGCAGGTTTGGACAGCTTTTTTCTCTTTAATAAACATTAATCTTTAATAATAATTTAAAAAATTCTCATTATCTTTGTGTAATATTAAAATTTGTTTGATGATTTGAATCATTTGAGTGTGACAAAAAAGAAGGAAGGGGCAAATACTTTTTCACAGCACAGTAGATCCAGCGTTCTGTAACATTGTTTGCACAGATGACATTAAATGGAAATACAACATTTGGGATGCACAGTTACTGTACATACCGTATAATAATCAGTGAATAAATTACATTCCCAGGCTACATATAGTACGTCATTATTACTGATGCATATCCATACATGGCAAATCCATAGTATAACCACTGTACAATACTTCTTCACTAAGTCTACAGGGTTTTTTTATGGCCTAGTATGTGCTTATCAAAATGGCTACTGGAGCATCATATGTAAATGCAAATAATGTGCTGGTGAGCAGCTATTAAACACCACATGGAGTTATTAGTGGTATATTAGCATAGAAGTAGATTTTTTTCCCCACATGCACTCGCTAGTAAGTGCTGTTTGAACCTGAACCTGCCACACAATAGATCACCACAGAGTAAATGAACGACAGACGTTTCTTAAAATAAGGCCCTAATGATCCAGTACAGCATTAAGAAAATGCTCTGCCGTTTGGCAACGCCTGGTCTATATGGTACAGTAAACACTGAAGGAGTGAGTGAAGGAGTGATTTCAGATCCAGCGTTGCACTCCTGCACCATGTATCATCAGCACAGATGTGTTTTGGGAGTGGGGGCAGGGCGCGAGCAAGCTAGGGTGACAGGCGACAGATAATAAGTAGTGTTGCTGCAGGATGGTGAGCTCACCGAGACACTGCACGGTTTCCAGAATGTCTGGGTAGAACACAATGTGCCTACTTCACTGCCTGTGTTTCACATATTTAGCACGTGTAGAGTTTTCGCATGTTGTGCATGCAAGTGCATTAAAAAAAATTTTTTTAAAAAGATGGTTGATTTAGTTTCACATATATTGCATGTGATCGCATATTATTCATGTCACATATCATTTCTTATGTTAAATGTGAAATGTGTGCGATTTGTCCACTGACTACAGCATTTTCAGGATGTTTTGCTATTAAATTCACATTACTAACTAGGAATATACTGTATAATATTACTTCACACATTCCTGTATTTATAAAGTATTAAACTGGAGATGATAAAGAAACATGGCACAGATGGCCAAGGTCATGTGTCATTTTGGCACACTGATCCATCCTATCAGCTAATAGGAGTCCCACTTTCACGCACTCTCTCTCTCTTTCTCTCTGAGGCCTTTAAAACACAGTGGGATAAGAAGAACATCTGTCTCAAGATATGACATCTGGGAGGGAGTAGGCTGCTGGATGTGGCCAAGGCAGGAGAGCTGCCAGCAAACATGTGGCTAAAGTGAAGACCTCATCACTGCTAGCCAGAAGTGTCATGTTAAACCCACAGAGGAATCGCACAGACTGCATCCATGGATTTCTGAAGACTACAACACCCAATTACTGTATGAATAATGACAGCCATGTCAGTCTCAGATCTATTACTTTTTAAGCAAGTATCAAATGTTATTCTGATCTCCACACCAGTGCAAATCCAGTACAGGAGCTTGATTTGGGTTTTACCTGTCGTTTTGCTGTCGACTCATCGTCTTTGCTGTGTTAAGAGAACTGTTTGTTTGCCTCACTGTCCCTTTGCCTAATCCATTACACACCAAGCCAAACGTGGTTGTCAGTCCTACACCACTGGCACTAGTTGGCCCTTGTCAAAATCCATTTGGCCAATTGCGCATGCTAAATTAAACCCAAGTAGAGAGAGCGTTCCTGAAATAGCTGTGCAGGAGGAAGAAGCGGAAAAGGGAAAGACAAGACAATGAGAGCACACAAAGGCTTAAATTTTAAAGCTGCGGCTCATTTACTCAACTATTTCATGCATATTTAACGCAGCTAGCTCAATTTTTCCAAACAAACAGCCTGTTTAACATGCTTAGAAATACATTTGAGGTTCGAAGTTAGAATTCCTAAAATAAAATCATAGCAGGCAAAGGAAAAAAAGAGCACAAAATAATTTAATGTACAAAATGTACATAAATTTTTTTTTAAGGTGGCAGCTAAGTGGAAATATCATATATTAAGTAAACAATATAATATGACTATAGATTAAATATTATATTATTTCTTGTTGTAAGATTACAATCGTTTGAATACAACATCATTAAACCAATTTTGTACTACTTTTAATATTAAAATAGTTTTTTTATTGAAAGATTTTCATTATTATTATTATTATTTTATTATTATTTTATTATTTGTTTAAGTTTTTAAAACCAATTTTTAGCCATTTATATCTGAAAAAAAAGTGAATATCTATCGACAATAAGACAAGAAAACAAGGCAATGTATAGCTTGGAATGAGTAAAAAAATCTGAAAATAATCTGATAATAGTTTTACTGTAATCTTCTTAAAACAGCGTATGTAAGATATTTTCACTTAATTAATTCATAAAATTTTTGAGGGTATATGAGCGTGTCTATGACAATTAAGAAAGCAACAAGCCAAACATCGTTATTATTAAGCAGTTATTGCATCATTTTTATAGTAACCAGAAGGGATCAAAGTCCAATCCACTTTCCAGTATAAATTTTTTATACTTTTTGGTTGTCAAAATATTGCACTAGCAACAATAGTTTGGCAATGCTACTGTTGAATGTATTGGAACAGGAAGAAGTATTGCAAAATACAGTATTTGTACCTAATGGTCCTCATACAAGGATACTACAAGAATATATACACAATATAAAATACTGTATAAATGTCTCGAGCCCCATATTTCTTACAAATTTTCTTCCAAAGAGGCAGACATTCTTGTTAATATAGTCTTGAGAAATAGTTCCCTAGGCTTGCTGTAAGACCTTTTGGCTCTCATTTTTAGCACATTTTGGGCTTTCTTTTGACTAGTTTCAGAGAAATGTTTTTTTTGTTTTGTTTTTTTGTTAACCTATATAGTGACCCATGAATAATTCAAGCATAAAACTTATCTAAGTTAAGGCATGACCCAGTGAGAAACAGGAGTAAATGATGACAGATGATCAGTGGGTGAATCAGACGAGAGGGGAAATGAGATTGCTGTTGAGGTTGTTGCATAAGCAACCAGTTTTAAAATTGAGGCGGGTTACCCCCTGTACAGGGTGCCAATGCATAGTATTTTGGAACGCCAGTTAGAAGGTCTTTGGACTGTGGGAGGAAACCAGAGTACCCGGAGGAAACTCAGAAGAATACAAAGAACATGCAAACTCCATGCACACAGACACGGGAATCGAGCGTGGCCGGGAATTGAACCCATTCCCTAGAGGTGCAAGTCAACAGTGCTAACAACTAACTCACCATGCCGCCCACTTTAGAGTCTGTCACAGTAAAACTGAACAGTGATTCCCATTTCTGTAATTTAATATTATATAAAGAAATGAGGGGTGGCTCAAGACTTGTGCCCAGTACTGTAGGCAAAACGTAAGGTACTCATACAGGACATTCAGGTCCTAAGAGGCAAAGCATGGAATATTGTTCACGCTAATAAATGCACATATATTAAGCAGTGATTTTCCTGTCACCAAAAACACCCCACCACTCACTGCTCAGGTTTCACTTAGGCATCCACCGCAGCCCCATATTCCCCTAGAGATGCCTCTGGCTTTTACATTCTGTGTCCTTCCTTCTTTTGTGGATTGACTTACAGTCCAGAAGTTTTTACTTGCATATGACAGAAAAATACAATATATACATATAAAATGCAACTTTTTGCAGCTGAACTGAATGTTCAGGAAATGAGCCTCAGCAATAAAGTATTAAAAGATTTGCTTTAAGTATATATATTAAGATTGACTACAGGAAATGCCAAAACAGTGATTGCCTGTGAAATATCTTCCCTTGCATTGTTAGATATATATTAAACCAGGAAAAAAACACGAGCCGGAAATTTCCCAAAGCAAGCAAACAGATGCCACCAAATGTCCTACATGTGCTGAGAGCTGAACATAGGAGGTCACTGGGAATACCTCTAGTGGCCCTGAACTACACAGCCAGGTCATGCACACACACGCACACCCACACACACACAAACACACACATAGACACAGGTGCTATCTGGGTCAGGGACAGCTTAATAGTAAACATGAACAAGTTCATCTATTACTCATACACATGGTGGAAAAAGGGCAACGGAGCACATACGCCAGCCGTCGCTGCGAATTAGGGCAACATCTGGAGAGACACAGGGAAAGGAATTGCTCACTCAGGCATGATTGACACCTTCAGGGTGGGATTAAGGGGCACTAGTTTTGTCCCACAGTCCGACAGACAGCCGGGATAGGTTTTTGTTTCATTTGCCTCACTTTCCTTCACTATAGTTGAAAACGTTCGTTCTTTGCATATTATAAAGTATAGTACTGTGCTAAAGTCTTGAGCCACCCCTTATTTTTTTATACTAAGCTAAATTTAATGGTGTAAATTTAATTAAAGAAATGGGAACAAATGTTTTACTGCAACAAGCTGAAAAGCCATAAGCCACCAAAATAAATTGTTACAGGAGGACACTTAGAAACCAGCCAGAGAACCTGTGTGCTAGATCAACTAGCCAGCTAATTCAGCCATTGTTGAGCACTTTTGTCATTCACATTTCTCTAAAGAGGTCAAGATTGCAGGTGAAGTAAATGTATTTATACATTTTTAGCCTGAACAACCATGACAATTTAATTGTGTTTAAGTAACTTCAAATGTGTAAAACTCAAACTCTACCTGAAATAAGCTTTCCCTTTACTTAGCTAATTTAGCTAATGCTAAGATTTACAATGTTGCAAAACAATGCCACATGTAAGGCAAATTAATTTACAACCAGTGAACTAAACTTGTATATAATTAGATTCTCGTGTACATATGGTGCAGGGTTTGTTTTAGTAGTTTTAAAACTTTGAACTGTTTATTATTAGCCTGATAGCATAGCATCCTGAGCTTGGTTTATTGTCTGAGTGTAGTTTTGGTGCTATTTACGTGGAATGCCTTCAGGTTCTTACAGCTCTTATAAAAAAAGAAAACATTTTGGTAAGAGGATTATTCATTTTCATTTACCTTCTATTCCATACCAGGATACTTAGGGCACGAGGTGGGGTACGCCCTGGACGGAGTGCCGATCCATCGCCGGGCAAACACACACACACACTACGGGCAATTTGTGAACACCAATTAACCTCATCTGCATGTCTTTGGACTGCGGGAGGCGACTGGAGTCCCCGAAGGAAAACCAACAACCACTGGAAGAACATGCAAACCCCATGCACACAGACCGCGAGGCCACTATGCCACCGGAGGTAGATTAGCTGTGTTATATTGCATCTACTTGTAAATGCATGTGTGTAACCTGAAATAGACAGATGTCTCACATCCAAACTGTACTTTTCCAGTATTTTCGGAAACGTCTCCAGTATCCATCTCAGTTATTACCAAAGCTATCTGATTGAATCATCTTACACTGATTATCTTAATAGATAAGATGACACGTTTACTTTTACAGGCATGCACCATAGCTGTCACGGTGGAAATCTAAACGGAAGTCAACTAACATTTCTTTGCTTCCAGCAGACAAAGGGTATTATTATCTGTTATGAGTCTCCGGTTCCTGCTTTAAAGTAAACAGTCAGCATTCAACAAAGAAAGTGTAGCCTTAATGCTGTGCATGACCTAAAGAGCTGTGCACCTCACTGTGTCCTGGATGAAAGCAGCATGTAGCACATTCATCGCCAGTTTGCTGTTCAGTTCAGAGTTTTACTTCTGTCGCTTTGTGTGTGTACATGTGTACATGTGTGTGCGTATGGTACCGCCTGTAGTGAAGATGTGAGCGTCGCTCTCTGATTACTGATGAGCTGTCTGCCTCTGCAGCATGCCCACAGACTCACACACATAAACTCTTTGTCTTACACACACTCACACATATCCACAGGCACACACAGGGTATGCCGCAGTGCAGCGCCCAGCCAGCACATCCACAGCCATCCGTTTCCCTCCAGGTCTCTCTCTCTCTCTCTCTCTCTCTCTCTCTCCTGGTTTGGCATATTGTGGTGGCAGAGTGATTTGGCATAAACTGAATAAAATCTCACACACGCACACACACATACACATACACAACATAACGTGTGAATTTGGTTAGCGTGGTTAAATTAACAGATTTTGGTCTGCAGAAAGATTACATTTTTCCATTTTGTTTCAGCGCAAATAGTGATACGACAGATTTGTTATGGCACCCCTGTTTGTGGCAGTGTGTGTGAGTGTGTATGTGTGTAATGCAGGCAGGCTAATGAGGCATGTAGCACTCTCCTCCTAGCATGTGCCCCCGTTTTACCCCGATAAATATGAATATTAATCAAATTCACAGAGCAACAAGGAATCGCTTTCCATAATAAATAAATAAATAAATAAATAATGCATAAACCACAATGAAGACGCCGGACCTGAATGTATTCAGTGTGGAGGTGATAGTGCTGAGGTGCATATTATTATGCAAACAAGTTATTACCATAAAAACTCAATTTTCTTCTTTTCTTTGGGCCTGAATCCTCGTTGTGTTCCAAATCACGTTGCTGATCTATTTACTACGCTCAGTTGCCATCACAACGGCGTGATGCTGAGCGGTGATTCACGTTATATAATTATCACACTACACAGAGCTTCGGCGTGTCTCTTCGGCTCCGAGTCTTGGTATTTAATTTAGCCTCGAGCCTGCTGACCTTGCGTTCTCTCACGGGTGTCCTGACCAGCAGCCTTGACCCGCATGAGCGTGAACGTTATTTATTGCATTTGTTCACGTTAACAAACCAGCATCATGGGTTTCAGCATGAATAAACAGTAAATATGTTCAAGTAATTAATACTACATTAATTGATATGCAAATGTCCAAATAATCAGCATCTGTGTTTAGCGAGGGCTTTTAGTAATTAATTAAATGAAGGATTGTTAATGAAAGCATTAATTAAAGCTCATGTATCAATTTCAGAAATCGGCCTCTGAATAAGGAATAAAGCACGATGGGTCATGCTGTTATGAGAAAATAATTAACAAAGGGGTGATGTGATGCATGATCTCTTACTATCCAGGATGATTATTTTCCAATAATAGCACACAGATAAAAAAAAAAATAATAAAATAAAAAAGATTATATCAGTGTAGAAGGTATTTGTAAATGAATCATAGCTGTGCTTTAGGAACACGTAGGTGGTTTGTGCTTCTTTGTAATGTATGATAGAGTCATACAAGAAAAAATATGCAGAATTACTATGAAATTTAATACAGATTTTTTAAATTTAAAATCATGACTAATCTAGATTTTCTGCAACAACAACAACAACAACAACAACAACAAAAAACCACTATGGTCCTGATGCGAACTGCTGGATGATGACACCGAGCCTATTAAATGATGGAGCAGTTCCCAAACAATGCGGTGCTACAGTAGTTCACTAATCTGAGTGGCTGCATCTCGAATGGACATGAAGTGCACTATGCAGAGAGGGAAATCACTTTATTTCCACCAACAATGTAGTGCATTTAAATAGAGATGAATGTATTTGAGGTTTATCTCTAGACAGGTTTTCTCTAGGTCTTATTGTTTGCTAGTTATCCTCAGATATAGTACTGTACTTTGTTTCTTCATATTAAATTAAATTACAGAAACTGGACCAAATGTTTTAGGCTTCAAAGTGCCCAAAGATACAATTTTAAAATGAGTTGTTTATGTCAAATCCTTAGCAGCGACCTCATTTCCCCTCTCGTCTGTTTCAATCGCCCAGCATTCAGCATCACCAGTATACTAATCACCGACCTGATCATCTGTCATTATCTGCACCTGTTTCTCACTGGTTCTTGCATTAAAATACAAGAACATCTGGCACATTTGGAAGCAAAATATGAAGTGTAACACACACACACACACACACACACACACACACACACACACACACCTATTGAACTATAGGTCAAAAACATGCCAGAGTGAGTCAAACGAGTCAGGTTTTTGCATTTAACCCTGCCCTAAATGAGCAATCGTAAGGTCTAGACGTGTGATTTTCAACTGAGTTTATTCATCTGTGTAATTATAAATGTAATCGTCAATCTAATTAGGTGTTACTGACAATGATGACGCCATTCCGCTTTTCTGAAAATGTCATTCAGACAACGACCGACACAAGCATGCAAAAACATGTAGATGTGGAAAGACAAACACACATGCACACAAGCACACACACACACACACACACACACACACACACACACACACACACACACACACACACACACATATTCTGCCTGCACTCTCACCATCACCAGGCAACAGGGCACACACAAAGGCAGCAGTGGTCATCGTGGTGCAGCTCAAAATGGGAGAGTGTGTGAACAGGGCAGAGACCAGCTGCAGATGTAACACACACGCACACACACACACACACACATACACACACACACACACACACACACACACACACACACACACACACACACACACACACAATGCAGCATTGGCTAAATAAGATACAAAGAAAAGAGCACTTGTGCGCTGAAAGAGGTTACAATAAAACATGGCCAACGTGTCCTGAGCTGTTTACCAGACAAACAAATTGAACACAAACCCCATTGGGTAACTGTTTTTTTTTTTTTTTCCTGTTTAGGATTCCCATTTCATGGTATGGGTTACTTATCTCCTCCAGGACTGTTCATATGTCTGTTGAGTACATATGATGGTTTCGCACTTACAGTATAATTGCAACTGTGACGTTCACTTGACTTGATAATTGGAACGCTTTTCTTTGCATGTTAGGGTTTTTTTCTGCTGCTTTAAATGGTCCAACATGAATATCCTAAAGATTTGTCCTTCCCAAGATAAGAGACTCACCCTTGCATCAGTAAAGATTGATACATAAGAACTGCTGCTGTATTCATAATTCATAATAACTGTGCTGGACTCAAGGGACTTACTCACAATATACTGATTCTGAGCATCATTTAAACACTGTTGTTTTACGTTACATTACGTAACATAGCTGTCAGTCATACTGTAGGTATATGATTCATTCAGTGCATTGTGATTTTCAATTCAATTTGCTTTTATTGTCTGATTTGTCTCAAACGGCTATATTTCTTACAGAATTTAAAAATCATGTAAAATGGACGTAAATCATGTGTCATTTGAAAGTGACTAAAAGTATCTAATCTAACTTGTATGATTGATTGTTTAAATGTTGTGGCACCATGGTTGCGCAGAGGTTAGCAATGTGCGCTCGGACTGTGTTCTCCCCATGCCTGGTGGATTTCCTCCAGGTGCTCCGGTTTCCTTGTACAGTCTAAATACATGCAGATTAGGCTAATTGGTGTTTCGAAATTGCCCATAGTGTGTTTGTGTGTGCATGCCCTGCAATGGATTGGCACCCTGTCCAGAGTGTACCCCACCTCATACCCAAAGCTTCCTGGGATAGGGACCTGGCCCTTGGACCCTTTCCAGGTTAAAACAGTATAGAACTTGAATGAATGAATAAATGTCATGTCTCATGAAAATCCTTTGTTACTGTCAACACTCCGGTCCAGTAGGTAGCAGTATTGCAACAAACTCAAAAGAAGAAGCAATACTCTCACAAAATGCGAGTATTTGCAGAATATACAAGCGGTATTTATTTTCTGCAAAAGCTATGCTTTATTTATAAAGAATATTTTATTAAACGTTTCAAAAATGTAGCATCTGTAAAAAAAAAAATTTAGAACTGTGAATGGATTCTGAATAAAAAGCTTATCCAACGCTTCAATTAACTTGATTGACCAAAACATGATCAATCAAGGGTCAGAAAGAAAGGTGATACCAGAGATCTCCATTATACTATGGCGGCACGGTGGTGTAGTGGTTCGCACTGTCCAGATTGCACCTCCAGGGTCCGGGTTCGATTCCCGGCCAGGCTTGATTCCCTTCTCTGTGTGCATGGAGTTTGCATGTTCTCCCTGTGCTTGGTGGGTTTCCTCCGGGTACTCCGGTTTCTTCTCTGGTATAGACAGTGTGTGTATGTGTGTGCCCTGCAATGGATTGGCACCCTGTCCAGGATGTACCCCGCCTTGTACGCTAAGTCTCCAGGGATAGGCTCCAGGTCCCCCGCGACCCTGACGCACCCCTGGTATAGACGATGAGTGATATTAGAGTATAATAAATTCTTGCATAGTTACAACCAGGGTTTAAAGTGAGCTGGAACTTCTCCCATTGACTCAGGGAGAGGTGTGATGGATAACAGAAACCAAACTTGTGGGTTTCACCACGTTACACCTCTCACATTAACTTCTGGTTACATCATTAATTCTGTTTCGCATGTAATTAGAGATGCAGCCCCAGTGTTTTTCTTGGACCTGAGTGACGACTCATGCAATGATTGCACATGACTATGATGTTGGTTTAAAAAAATAATAAAAACCTTATGGGACCTATATATACTGTATAATCTTCTTTATGGGAATTGGTTTCCATTTAAATCCTTACAAACCAATAAGACAAGTTTAAACGGAAACTACTAGACTGCCTGCAATTTATAATTTACAACGTGTGCTTATTGGTTATTTACGGTAAGTTAGTACAGCACTAGTCACTTAAAATATAAATAAAGACATAATGAGAGATCAGGGATTTGTTATTGAACGCTCCTGTACTGTATGCCGCTCACACAAACTCTAATAAATGTCACAGAATCAACTTATTAAAAAAAAACATTTTAATTTAAATGATAGGACAGCTAGATCAGTGTTTCTTCTTTATGACCTGTGTAGAGCTGACTATGATAAGACAGGAGTTACTTCCCTGTGCTTTCTATTTCCATTTAAAAGGTGACTAATATGTCTATAAACTAACCTACCTGGAAGGCTGCAATGTGTTTGCTCTAAGCGCCACACACACACACGCACACACACACACACACACACACACACACACACACACACACACACACACACACACACAAAACATACTGGATGCTTTAGTTATCGACCTGATATGTGCAAAAGGCCTTAAGGCTGTAGCAGTCATCAACATTGGAGGGGGTTGACAGGTGTCAAAAAAGCAAAATAGACCTCTTATTGGCCTGGTCGCTTTTTCCCCTCTTCCTAAATTGGAACATTACAGATCCAGAATAAAAGCATGCTTTTTGTGGTGGGGGATGTGTGAAATGGGCTCTTGGCACACTCTTCTTGTTCTGCGTTGTGTCCATGAACCTCGAAAAGTGAACAGCATACCATCGTTCTGTCTAAGGATAATCTGCTGAATCCTTATTTTAATTCTGTGCAAGCGTGTCTTTCTCAAAAATGGCCCAAATTATAGTAGCATACTCAGCACATCTAGTGTAGAGTATGTCTATGTTAATTTCGATGACTATGATGAATCCGTACGACAAAACACTGTGCGTTTGTACTCAGGAGGAAATAAGATCCATGTGAAATTCTTTACTGGTGTGAAATTCTTTTCAGCCGATTATTTACGGTTCTGGTGTAATGTGGTAGTGGAGGGTGCTACTTGTGAGTGATAAGAGACATACAGGAAAACCCCAACATAAAAATGTTATTTGTTCTGGAGGTGGGTTCTCAAGACTCAAAAACTCGTATTGCAATACAAATTTTCCCAAAGGTAATAATGTAAATGCAGATAATCTGTTCCAATATATATATATATATAAAACACTATAAAAAACAAATGCGTAGCTTTTGAACGCATGCTGAAGGCATTGTTGGTATTGTGAGTTGACTCTTCTGAAACAGCTTTCGCCAACTGAGAAAAAAGGGGGAAAATTGTAAACTTGCTTTGCTTAGCTTTCCACTGATGCAAACAAGTTTTGAATGGCTCCTGGGTAGACTCGCTACTGAGCTGCTTTCAATTCGGTTTGGTTTGTTTGTTTGTATGCCGAAAATGCTTCATATTCTGATGCAAATTTCTTCACAAATTCAGGTATTTGTGAATACCTGGTATACAGTACAGACCTTCTCATTCAAAGAGGTTGAATTTGTATTATGGCAAGAAAAAAGCAGCTACAGAAAGAAAAAACGAGTGGCCATCATTACTTTATGAAATGAAGGTCAGTCAGTCCGAAAAATTGGGAAAACTTTGAAAGTGTCCCCAAGTGCAGTCACAAAAACCATCAAGCGCTACAAAGAAACTGGCTCACATGCGGACCGGCCCAGGAAAGGAAGATCAAGAGTCGCCTCTGCTGCGGAGGATAAGTTCATCCGAGTCACCAGCCTCAGTAATCGCAGGTTAACAGCAGCTCAGATCAGAGAGCAGGTCAATGCCACACAGAGTTCTAGCAGCAGACACGTCTCTAGAACAACTGTTAAGAGGAGACTGTGTGAATCAGGCCTTGATGGTAGAATATCTGCTAGAAAACCACTGCTAAGGACAGACGACAAGCAGAAGAGACGCTTTGGGCTAAAGAACACAATAAAGAACACAATAAAGAAAACTCTTTGAATGAGAAGGTGTGTATATACTGTATCTATATACCTGTATATACCTGGAATATCTGTGAATAAAGGTATGCCAAGATTCCAATTTAATGAGGAACATTAAAATCTTCTTGCCCTAGCAAAAAAGGAATAATACAGTGTTCCTCCATATCTCCAATGTCTTCATTGTGCTTGTTTTCTCTTGGCTATTATTTCTGTTGTAATAAAACTGTAAAGTTGATGTGTCTGTACATGGAAGATCATTTGCAAAAAAAAAAATTATTTGGGGGGGGACGGGGGGGGGGGGGACATAAGATGAGTAATAGAACACATCCAGGCGTTTTTTGGAATTTTTGTTTGTCTGTTTGTTTATTTGTTTGTGCACGCATCACGCAAAAACTACTAAATGAATTTTAATGGGGGTTTCACAGGTGTATTAGGCCAAGCTTGATGTAACATATAGGTGTTGTTTTATCACAATCAGCCCACAGGAAGAGAAGATATGTTACTTTGAAATTTAAATGGAAAATGCCCTTGTATCATTAAAAAAATGACCGTGAAAAAATATTTACATATTAAAGTTTTTTTTTTTTACGCATTAAAATTTTTAATTTTAATACATGCTTATTAGTGTGCAATTTAAATTTACTTAATAACCAATCACACACCTTCATTACGCACACTTCACATTAACTCAAAAAATTATTTAGTTAATTCCAAAATTCAACAGATAGTGTTGTACATTTTTTAAACACGCTTATGAGTGAGCAATGAGTAATTTGTTAATAAATTTGTGTAGGTACTAGGAAAAGGGTACATTCTAGGCCAAAAAGCATCCGTTCCTAGTGGAAAGTAAAGCACATAATATTTTACCATACCAGAGAAGAATACTTTTTTCACATCCATTTCATGTCTTTATATGGCAATGTTTAATATTTTACCTTCATGGGAAACATCCTATCAGTCAGTCATTTGATGCTATGAAAATTCCAAAACGTTTTAACTGCAATTCTTGTACACAGTCTAGACACTCTAATCTCCATAGTGTATGCAACATTACACAGATTTACGCATCTCTTTTAAAATATGAAATAAATAAGATATTTTGTAATTTTCAAAAATATGGGTCCTTTTTAAAAGAAACAAGTATTACAAAATGTTAGAAAATATTTTCTGTAGTTGTGTGAATAATTAGATTGATGAGCATAATTTGTCAAAATTGTTTTGTATATGTCAGTGCAAATTTTGTGTGATTTTGCAAAACAGTATAAACACCTGCCAAAGTTTTGTCATTAAGGATACACCAGCTTGCAGTTGTATCTGTGGCCATGTAACTATGCAATTTAATGTCAATAATAGTGTTGATTGCATTTTACTTAGGCGGCACAGTGGCTCTGTGTGCATGGAGTTTCATCTGGGTACTCCGGTTTCCTCCCACAATCCAAAGACATGCAGTTTAGGCTAATTGGCATCTTCAAATTGCTCATATATGTTTATATGTGTGTGCCCTGTGATGGATTGGCACTCCATCCAGGGCGTACCCCGCCTCAAGCACTAAGTCACTTGGGATAGGCCCCAGGCCAACTGTGACCATGTATACAGAATAAAGCAATATAGATGATGAGTGAGTGAGTTTTAATTAAAGCAAAACTAGCAAATGAATGCTGTGATTGTGTTTTTGTCCTAAGTCATAGCAGCTATTTGAATGCAAAACCTTTGACGTTCATTTCAGTAGTTAATGACAGTTCCATATTATAATACAGGGATGCCCTGTATAGCGTCCTTTCGGGTATCAAATCACCACATGTACGTCTATTATAACCATAAAATTATAATATAGTTCAGAAATCCCAATTGGAGAACACTACATAGCCAGCAACTACTTGCAAGCTATCTGACTGTTTTTCGGCAAGCGTTCATTAAGCATTGCTTCAAAGCTATATAGTAGAAAGTTATATTAGTTTTAGGTTATTAGACTTCTTCAAGTACATCCGTTTATGCTTCTTTTTTTAAAATTAGTTGCCAATAATCAATTTTCTGGAAACACTTCTGGCAGTATATGTATCTTGTCCTTAAGTAGAATTAAGGAACCATCCATCTGAGATCTGACACCAACGTCAGAGACAGAACATCTTGGGGAACTCTTCATTTTACCTTTCATGTCGTCAAAGAAGAAGCCAGACATGAAGCTTGGCATGATGGTAATTTGGGTGATGTATGAAATGCACTGAAGACAGCAAAACTCTAGCAGACACTTTGTGTACATGACATGACAGATTTCAGCAATGGTTGCTTACAGTTCAGAGCTTCTCGATGCATCTGTGACTCAGCATCAGCTTGATGTGCAGGAATGGTTTTGGCCATTACTCGATGCAATAAAACAAGATTTATCTTTTCTTTCCAATATGTAAGCACCCTATTTTCTTTGAATGTTATTCCCACATGGACCAAAAAAAAAAAAATGCAGAGCTGGATTCCTTTGCCTAGGAACAAATCCACTCTCCATCTTCCTCTCTGTAAGCCTGTTGTCATGGGAACATGAGTGAAGGATATTTTCCTGGCTTTTCTTTTTTTCTTCTTCTTCTTCTTCTTCAAATGTCTTCATTAAATATTATACTAAATATCCGATTAGTTCAAAGTGCAAACATTCATCCATTTTTCATAAATTGCAGGTGAAAAATCCAATTGATGGCAAATGCACTTTTTCAGACTGTGTGCAGTACGGACCACTGTATGATCATCACATCCATACAGCCAAATCGGGTAATTTGGTAAAGGCAGGCTGCTGTACTGAAAATGTTCCGCCGCCTGTTAGGAATGTCTTGAGGTTGTGTCGTTTTAAAAAACTCTCTGTTGCTATGCTCTGAAAACTGAAAGGACGGGAAATGTATTACTGCCCTGAATGCTCTGAATGCCCCTGCTCTTTATGAGCACACGGCAGATTACTGGTGCAAGATTCTGACTTGAAACAGCAACACACAGCAGTGTTATACTCCTAGACACTTAACAATCCTCACAGCAAATCAAAATCGCTAGAATTCCACTACACTACTTCACACTATCTTTATAATCTCAAATGCAACCGAGGTAAGTACAAAAACAAATACTCCTCCTCCTACTACTGCTACTACTATTACTACTACTGCTAATTCTATCCTCCTACACTAATGTTACTGCTACTCACTACTACTCCCCCTCCCCTCCGCTTCCTAGGACTATTGCTTCTATCCTTCTACTCCTAATGTTACTGTTCCTTACTGCTACTCTTCCTCCCCCCTCCCCCTCATCCTCTTATTACTTCTATCCTTCTCCACCTCCTCCTAATGTTACTGCTACTCATCCTCCTCCTCCTTCTATTACTACTACTACTTCTATACTACCACTCCTAATGTTACTGGTACTCATCATCTCCCTCCTCCTCTTCCTCCTCCTCATCCTCCTACTACTACTAATCCTTCTCATCCCCCCCCCCCTCCTACTACTACTACTTCTATATTCCTACTCCTAATGTTACTGGTACTCATCATCTCCCTCCTCTTCCTCCTCCTCTTCCTCCTCCTACTACTTCTATCATCCTACTCCTAATGTTACTGCTGCTCATCCTTCTCATCCTTCTTCTCCTACTACTACTATGACGATTAATACTCTACTATTGTTACTGGTACCGCGACTGCAACTGTTTCTGCGGCAGAAACTATAGCTACTACTACCCCAACCGTTTGTAAGGCAACTATACCCTAACCAACAGCAACCGCAAACCGAATACAGTCGATACAGTCGATTCAGTCGAAACCCTGCTTACAGCAAAAACAAGGATACAGTGATCAGCATGTCCCGAAATTCACTAAGGCATTTTCCGTTCATAATGATTACTTTACAGTTCACTCTCACTCACTCAATTTCTATACCGCTTTCTCCTGTATTCAGGGTCACAGGGAGCCTGGAGCCTATCCCAGAAGGCTTAGGTCACAAGGCGGGGACAGGATGCCAATCCATCGCAGGGCACACACATACACATACACGCCAATTAGCCTAATCTGCATGTCTTTGGACTGTGGGAAGAAACCATAGTACCCGGAGGAAACCCACCATGGGAGAACATGCAAACTCCATGCACACAGAGACGGGAATCGAGCCTGGCCGTGAATCAAGCATCCTGGAGGTGCAACGCGACAGTGCTAACCATTACACCAAACATGTGCCGCCTCTTTACAGTTCACATAGAGGATTATTTTAAAGAGAACCAAATAACATGCTATACAGATTCAGCATCAACTGTAGCATTTTTAGAGTGAACACCTTCATCAAACCATAACATAGAAATTCATTGTTACATGTGTGCCATCCACCTGACCACACACGGTTAAAACGGAGGCAGGAGTATCATATAGATTTCTGCAGGCTAATCTTCATTATCAACGAGTTTATGTACACAAATTAATACAGTGAATGACATGACAATCTTTTTGGATCCACAGCCATGTTTTATGTTCTTCCGCCAATAGCCCACTAAAATAGTTTATTTTATGTGTTTTTAAGGTATATACAATATTTTGCACAAATGTTAATTGTTCATTTACATATAAAGTATCTTTTTCTTAGATTGGCTCTTGAGAAGGGTTCTGCAAGTTCCAACATGTTTGTTGGAACGAGATTTAACAGCAGTAATGAACCGAGAAAAACGGCTATGTTGGCTCCAGGGTAGAATATTGTTTGCTGTTCAGTCATCGGCTTAACTGCATGAAGTCGCCATTTGATTGACGTGTGGTCGTCATCGTTGTGTCAACATAAGAAGTTACAGGATTTGCTATCTTGCGAAGCAACAATGCTACAATGTCACTTTAGTCACTTTCTTATGCAAGCATTGTTCTGAATTACACACAACCAAATACCAATGGTCGTCCAACATCGGCAAATAACGCTGCTGCAGTGTGAAGACAACTAAAACAGGGACTACAACAGTACTACTACAACTACTACTAGTAGTGTTACTACTACTAGCACTATTGTTACTGCTACAATGACTAGTACTGTTACTGCAGCTACTATTTTTTACTGCTATTACTGCTATAACTATTCATATTATTCTTGCTGCAACATCAGTTACTACTGCTGCTCCAACAGGGCCAAAACATGGTATTGGTTCTGCAAAGTGTCTCACCTAGGTGAAACGTGAATTTTCAGATAATATCATATAACACCATTTTTCATAACACTTAATGCTTCTTATCTCCTGATTCATGCTTTGTGGTTTTGTATATTTGCATACACATTTATTTTTTTATCAGATAAAAAGAACATGCTTGCTAAATACAATTTAATTCCCTTTTATTTAGTGTCTGTAACTTTTTTAAAAATAAAAAATACTTGGCCAATTTACATTTCACATGAAAGGACATAAACCTGAAAAAGTGTTTTTTGAAAAAAAAAAAGTTAAGATATTGCAACATGAATTTGACATGGTTACGGACACTACAGATTTTTTTGCTTTTTAAGGTTTTATTAAAAACCAAAATGCTTTAATTTAAGCAACAATTTTTACAGATCATATGCTTCTAGAAACGTACCCAAATTTCAGTATCATTACTCATAGAAATCTGAATAATTTCTAATTATTTTTTTATTATTATTATTTGACAATGGACAGTTGAAAAATGTTGAAAAATGGCCATTTTGGGGGCACATATAAAATAATTTCTCCAAAACGGCTGAAGTTAGTAACTTGAAATTTTTAGGGAAGACTGGTCACTTTCATGTTGCATAAACTTCTTTGGCACACACATTTTCTTTTTTATATGTATAAAATCAGCACCAATGCTGTGTTTTGGCTGACAGTTATTGCTACAATTACTAATTCAACTCTACAACTAATACACCTTCAGCTACTATGAGGGTTACTATCGCGACTTCTACTAATATTAATGCAATACTTCTGCTACTACTACAGCTGCTCCCCCTCCTACTACTATAAGTACTACATTGTTAAGTACAACGGACGTTTGGTGGTGAAAGCTAGAACAGAAACATTGGCAGGGATGTGGTGGCTTAATGGGCTTTGATTATGAAGGTCAGGGGTTCAAGCCCAAACTCTACCATGCTACCACTGTATCTGCCACTACTACTGCTACTCCCTCTCCTACTGCCACTACAACTGCCTCTACTGCCACTATTAGTGTTAATACCTCTACCTCTCCCACTGCTGCACAATAGCCCTAATTTAGCCAAAAGTCTAGGCACAATCATCGGTGTGCGGTGTAACAAGTTACTTTTAAGTCAGCGTAGATAATGGTAAGATGATTTAGTCATTAACCCACTGTAATTTATGCTCCAGTACACACAGTACAATCCTGCATATGCAAACATACAAGTTTAATCCATAAACTTGTATACTGAACTCACACTCATCTGTGCTAAGCTGGTCCACATTCGGTATTGTGTCTAATCACTGTAATATGTTTTTCCCATCTCCTTCTGCAGCCTAATTTCACTGAGGACTGACTGCACTGAGCACTGATTCCCCTGTAACCTTTAACAGCACTACAGTAACGTGACATTTCTGCGGCCTCTGTTCAGCACACACTGTATTGGTCATGGCATTTGAATAGCTCGAATAGGTTGCGGTCGTGTCCCACATCTTGACCTCACTCTACTTCACCTATAGACTCAGAAACAGCAGGTGTTGGATATCTGTGTTAAGGCCAGAAGGACTCACATATACCGAACCACCTTGTATCAAAGGACAATGGTGGACATTTAAGATCAGGTTATGTAAAATGGTCAGGAAGTAAAGTGCTTGATTTTTTTAAACACAGATTACCCTCAGCACTACATTAAATAGGCTTCTTTGCAGCAGAATACTCCCCAACCAGACTCGTTATGTTGCATTTTATCACATTTTCTGTTTTACAAAACATTAACAAGAGTGTTGATCGTTCCCTGTGGTCCAGTATACAGTGTCTTCACAGTTATCTATCCAGCTCCAAGGGTCACATCTCCCTTCTAGTGGATCGCTCGTTAGTCTGAAGGCCTTTCTAATGGCAACGCAGTAATTGGAGCCATAAATAAGGCGGCCTCCGATGAGCTTCTATCACCCCGGCACAAAAGGAATGCCACTGACCGATAAAAGAGACGTGTTTAATCAACGGCACAGTCGGCCGGGATGATAAAACCCCTGTTACTATGCAGCACAGAGACTGGGAGACAGTCATGCCTGGCTCTGCGTATGCTGAGCAGAGATTTATTACCTCCCTCACTGAATCCCAAAGGCATAAGAAAAGAGGGCCTGAGTCAAGGTATTCTCTATTTAGCTCTTACAATTAATCAGCATACTCATATGATTAATGATTAGGTTTGGCCCCAAGAGAGGTATGTAGAAACTTGTGTAGGTGGTATATTGTAAACCTGAAGATACTAACAAGACATTCCTAGCAGGAAGAAACAAACAAACAAATAAACAAACAAACAAAAAAGAATTTTATCATGAAAACAGATGTGAGCAAAAACAACAATAAAAAAAAATTGTAATGAAAAAGCAAGTGGCTTCTACTTTATAATAAATAGCTCCTCGGTTTTTTTTTTGTTGTTTTGATAATAAGTCAAAAGAATTCAGTTGAGGTACCATTTGTGTCCCACTGATATTATCTTTACACATAGACTATATAAAAACTGGACAAACTCTCCATTATATCACCCATAGGTTTTCTGAAGAGCAGTTTTTAAGTTCAAGTCAAATTAGCGTTTTGATTGCCACTATCTTGAATGGAGCTGACTCCTCCTAAATCCCAGTTTAACCATAAATGGGCAAATGGGGGCAGGAACAGAGCCTTGATGTTTGTTAAAAAATACCTATTTACCTCAGTTACCACAAGCTGGATAGCTTAGCTTTAGATTGTAAGGTGGCTAAATGCTGAGGTGGCTAACATAAATTAACCTAATCAACCCTACAGTGTCTCCTCTACATTCCTTGCAGTAAGTATATCTACAACAATTCCAGTTTGCTGATTAGCTAAAGTGATACATAGCAGACAGTTAGTGGATTGACACCTGCAATGCAGCTGTACAGTTTTCCCAAATGGGAAATCTCAAGTCAAGTAGGTTTTTATTGTTATTTCAACCATATACAGTTCACAGTGAAATGAAACAACGGTCCTCCAAGACCAAGGTGCTACTTACAACATAAATGAAATCTGTAAATTAGCAAAACTAGCCAAGACACCTCATAGCTAACTAGCTAACACAACAAATTAACCCCTTAAATTAATAAAAACTAGCTAAGAACTATACAAAAAGAGAAAAAAGACAACACTAGCTATGGAAACCTTTTTTTTTTCTTCATTTTTTGTAGCAGGCTAGAAACGGTTATTTCTGTGTAAAACTGTTAAATTTAACATTGGGATTATGGGGATTGACTCACTTCTGGAGCCAGCTCCCAGTGGTCATTGGAGGAACTGCACATTTTGGACTCATTTTCAGAACCAGAGGTTGCCCCTTGCTTTACAAATATGTAAAGATTATTATTATTATATATTTTTTTGCATTAATGTGTGAATTCCTTTGCTTCACACATCATTTTCTACAACAACTATATACTATACTCAGGATGAAATTGTATACACAATTCTTGAAGAACACAGGACGAAGAAAAATATGTTTCAATATTTGCATAATTTTTTTTTATTGATGAATCATTGTCAAACATTAGCCTAAATGTGTCCTTTATGCCTCTCATTATTTCCCCATCAGTGAATTATGCTTTTTGCCAGGATGATTTTATTCATGTTTAGTCAAAAAGAACTATTTAGCTATTTCTGATAAAATACTAAAGAAAGAAATACAAATGCTGAACTGTATATGTTGCCACATTTGCCGTACATTTAATCCCTCTATGACATCTCAAGCCTTTTAAGGCTAATCCCTGAATTATGTGTCAGGAGAGCACTCGTGTTTGTTTGGTGCTCTATAAGAGACCAGGAACCCAGGAAAAGTAGATCACATGTCCATTATCAAATGCAGAGCTCAGACAGCGGGTTTTATTTGGAGGTGACATTCTCTTGAAGATTCCTGATTGCTGCGGCCTGTGAGTCAGAGTGTGACTTGTCACCACTGCAAAACTAAGACTAAAAGTCTTTTAACTGTTGGTTCTACAATAGTGGATTGAATACATCAATTCTGTTCACTCTACACAATGTATGCTTCTTTATTTATCCATGTAATCCTATGATTGTTATTAATGTGCATTGTTATATATCATCACTTCATCCCTCGTGCACAACTGTGTCTTTTTTCTTTCATCTTCTATCTATCTGTATCTATCTCACACTTCCTTTTTGGACTCAATCATGCAGCACTTATATCATGATCAGCCAGATAAATGAGCTGTATTCTTCCTCACTTTGAATAAAGCATGTGCCAGATAAATACATCTTCATGCAAATGTTAAAAAAAAAAAAAAATCTCCAGAATGCCACCACACGCTGATATGCAAATAGAGGAAAGGAGGTAGAAGAACAAATGCTGCAACTTTTACTTTGAGGTGTTAAAACGTGACTTCAAAATGAGGATAAAAAGGAATTGCTCATCCTCCTTCTTTGTTTGATTATGAAACAATGTTATTACTAAGACTTGTATAACCGTTTGCAGCTAATGAGTCCCCTAGACAATACAATATATCATATGTATTTGTTTTTGGTAGTTTTCTTTCCTAATATAAATACATTATTAACAGTATTATTGGGGGGGGGGGGGATGGGAATTCCCCTTTATTGATGACGTAATGTATTTCGATCACACTATTAAAGGGTTATGCAGGCTTGTTTGAAAGTATGAAAAGTACTTCTTTCATTTAATTGGAAAATGGAATTGTGTAAGATACAGGGATGAAAATATTAGTAGCTCTTTCATAATATTATGGAATAATTACCCTACGCTCTTGTCGCTTGTAGTTTTCTTGCTGTGGGAGTGTAGTAAGTGCTATTGTTGTCACTTGTACAGTACGTGTGCACTGTACAATGTTTTGTTAAGTTCTAATTAGAAAGGCTATTAGCTATATAGTCTAGTAGTTAAACACATGATAAATAATGCATATTTAGTATGATCAAACAGAAAAACAGGGAAACATATTGCAGGTAGGATGTAAAATAGGGCAGAATTGATGAAATGTTGGACCAAACATGCCATAGGGTTGGTATGAGAAATTATTCACGGATTTGACATGATGTACTGCATCATATATATATATATATTACATACATAACTGTGCCAAGAAGTGAGAAAATCTAGATTCAAATTATGGTTAAATTATTTACACATATACCTTACACACAGTTCTATGATTTTTTTTTTTTTTTGCATTGACTGAATCCCGCCTTGGGTGACCGACATTATTGATCATGATATTGCTGCTGCCATGAAACTGCTGCTTGTTAAACTGTCACCGACATGACGATACATAGAAACATAGCAAAAACACAAAAAATTATTCTTCTGTAATTGTACAATGACTTGATGGCTTAGGCTGTTTATTCCCGTTTTTTACCTTCAAATGTGTTGAAACAAGTTACTGAGAGTTATAATACACTCTATTCATGTTGCTTAAAAAAAATTAAAGGAATACTTAGTCTCTGTTTGACTTGAACAGCGCAGTATGTGTACGTATGGTCAAAATAGGACTGTGTGTTTTGTACATTTTTTTATCAGTTTTTTTTACACCCACTATTTCCAGCATTTCATCTATATCTTCTCAATCAGTAATGTGTTCCAGATGTGTCAGGGCCTGATAAACACAAAAGCTAGAAGGCATTTCTGTGTAATCATTTGACACAGGATTCAGTGAAATACTACAGTACGTCAAACTGTAAGTATGGGCTAACCTCAGCTATATATGTGCACTTTTTGTATGACCACAGATGGTGCTAGTGTTCTTGTTTTCACAAAAGTAAATATCAACCAAAAGCTACTAGCTCATAAAAATTAGCATGATTTAGATTTCAAATATGACATATTCCAATAACTTCATACAACAGAGTTTGGATTTTATACACACTACTGCAACACAACAAAACCTGTTTGGGACAAATTTGCTATCAAAGTACCCATTTCGCATTTTGACAAGATTTCCTCATTATTTCTGTAAAAGCCTGAGTTGGGGAATTCACAAAATAAGTTCAGTCATGGTGTAATATGCATTATAATATAATAACGGTATGAAAAACAATAACTTTATTTCAAAGAAGCTGTATACTGAATAGTTATTATTTAATATATTTGTGTAGCAGCCTGGAAAAATTCTTGATAAGGTCAATGTTTGAAAGTTCCTCCTGCTGTAGAGCTCTGAAAAACTTTTCAACATTTATGAGACTGAGTCAAAAATTATCCACACTCTGGGTTGATTAAAACTTCTGTTGGCCACAGCATCTTATCAGTGCTTTCCGTTAAAGGCTACTGTCTCCCCGGTCACTGCTGTGCTGAATGTATTACATTACTGTGGCGCAAATAAAAATGGAAGCCCCACTTGTGATTTGCCTGATAGAAGAGCAGCGTGCAGTGATCCGTATTTTGTGGTCTGAAGGTGTACCTATGCTTATGGAAAAGCATAAACTGAAGTGATTGAATATCTTCAAACCAAATTTTTCGCTACTCTAAGGAGAGTTAAAGTTTCTTAAGAGAATCATTACTGGTGGGGAGACATGGGTTCATCACTATGAGCCTGAGAGTAAACGACAAAGCATGAAATGGAAACATCCTCAATCGCTGACAAAGAAAAAGTCCCAAAGTCAACCATCAGCTGGAAAATTTATGCTTACAGTTTTTCTAGGGCCAGTATTGGAACATTATCAGGAAAAAGGCTCAACAATCAACAGTGCTCATTACAGTGAGACGCTTATTGAAGAGCTGAAGCCTAAACTTTTTAAACTCAAAGGACCGCTATCCAAGGGCATTGTGATCTTGCATGACAATCTCTGTCCGCACACTTCTGCCAACACTGTCTACTCTGCAAAGACTTCGTTTTGAGGTGAAGCATCCTCCCTATAGTCCTTGCTCCTGTTTGGTCCCCTGAAAGCAGCTCTATGAGGATGAAGATTTATTTCTGATGAAGCATAGAAGACAGTGGTGCATTTTTGGCTCGCAGCTCAGAATAAAACATTTTTAAAGTTTGAATACAAGAGCTTGTTGACAAATGGACAAAGTGTATTGAAAAACAAGCAGATCATGTCGAAGAATTATGTATTTGTCAGTCATAATAGTTAATTAATTCTACAGCCAGAGTGCGGATAATTTTTGACTGTGTTTGCTGTAGTGGTTAGCACTGAGCCTTGCATCCACAGGGTCAGGGTTCGATTCCCGCCTCGGGTCTGTGTGTATGGAGTTTGTGTGCTCTCCCCATGTTTGGTGAGTTTCCTCTGAGTACTTTGGTTCCATCGCACAGTCCAAAGACATGTAGAGGAGGATAACTGGCCTCTCCAAATTGCCTGTAGTGTGTGAGTGGGTGTGTGGGTCTATTGTCTATTCACTCCACTGACCTCTGCTCATGGTACCATTGGTAGGAAAATAATGACTGTTCTGTTGACTGAGCTTCTTGTAACTGATGTTATTAATGTTTTTTGAGGTTTTTTAGGTTTTCAAACGTTATCCTCTATCATCTGTACAGAGTGTATAGGTACTCTACTCTGATTTGGTTCTGGCGTAATGGAGCAGGTGCCTGGTGGACATTTTGTTACTACCTGATGGACAAATGTATTAGATTAGATTTATATATCTTGATCAAAAACTTGATCAAATTGTTAGAAAAGTTGCTGTTAAAGTCAGTTTATGTATGTACACATATAGAAACAGTGGCAATCCAAGCAGCATTAATTATTCACATACTGGCTTCCATAATGTATGTTAAGTACTTCTGGAGAATTAAAATATGTCCACCATCCAGGATGACATGTGGCAGCCATATTGCATAAGCAAAGAAAAGCAGAGGTGGAATGTACCTCTCATACTATAAATATGTACAGTATTATCCTTTAGGTTATCCTTTCATCCTTCACAACATAAAAAGGATACGGTTTACTTTTTACTCAATTACAGTATATCCTACTGTCCTACAAATATCTGTAGGTTTTTACTTCACTACATGTATTTTGCATAGAATTGTTTTACATAACTATGCTTTGCCTTCCCTTTATGAAATCCATAATAATGTAACAGGTGTTTAAAATCAGATGCCAAGCTGGTTGCAGACATAGCTGGAAACAGCATATTAACATTTGGGAAGCAGAGAGAGAGAGAAATTTTTTACTGTGACTTAAAGGTTATTAACACAAGCTCAGTACTTTTGATACTTCATTAAAATTGACGGTGAGTACTTTTAACTTTTAAGGTAAACAAACTTGAGTAACTCATGTTTTTTTTTTTTTTACTTATCTAATACAAAAAAATGTGAGTGCCAAAGAAGCTACTTAAGTTTATGCACTTGCTTCCCAAAAATTTTTAAGTGCTAACTACAACGTTTTGGAGAAATAATTTTCAACATTATACTGTCTCGCTTGAAACAATAATCATTTAAAATGCAAATTATTTATATTTCCTAATTATTATTGATACTAAAATTGCTGTAAGTTTCTAGAAGTATATGACCTGTAAAGGTTTTTTTCTTAAATTGGTATTTGGTCAAAGCTCAAAAAACAAAAAAAAATTGTAGGGTCCATAATCATGTCAAATTCATGTTGACAATTTTGCATTTTAGAATAACACACTTTTTCAGGTTTATGTCTTTTAATGTGAAATATAAATTGGCCAATTTTATCTGAATGACAATTAAGATCATTTAAAGATTTGAATTTTAAAAAGTTATGGACACTGTATAAAAGGGCATGAAATTGTATTTAACAAATGTTTTTTTTTTTATCTGATAAAAATATAAATGTGTATGCATACTTTTAAAAAACAAAGGATGGATTGGATGATAAGAAGCTGCATTTGTTATATCATCTGAAAATTCACTTTTTTACTTAAGTAAGATACTTAGCACCAATACCATTTTTTGGCCAAAAGTTATTTTTAGGGTTAACAGGGAATTCCTAGTCACATAATAAGAAAGATAGCGCCCTCTTTATATTATGTCATGAAATCCTCATTTAAATATTTAACAATTAAGATTTTGATGGATTTTGTCGAGACCCTCCTCATAAACAAATTCTCGTTGGTCATAAATCAGCAAGTGGACACGATGCAGTAATAAACTTGAAACTTATTAAATCAGGAATCTAAAAGATTCATAATTCAAATCACCCAAAAATGTGATTTAATACTTGATTTGATGTGATAGGTCACATTTACTAATAATTAACCAGCAGTATGGCTATGTCGCAAGTACAATTACACAATAAGTTGACTAAGTGAATTTTAATAACAGAATAACTTTTTGTCAACTTTGAGTCTGATTTTAACATAGATGCTTGGAGTCTCATTTCTGCGAACCATTCCTTAATAGGTTAGTATAGCATTTGTAATTTCACAGTATGACCTGGATTATTGATAGGATATAACTGTTCATGAATATTAATAGATCCTTGCATTCTTCATGAGGGTCCAGGTGTAAAGAGGCTCACAGGCCATTAAAATGTGCCATCATGGGCATTAAAAAAACATCAAGCAATTTATTACTCAACATTGCATATATTTTATGCTGAAACACTTTAACGCTTACACATCAGGTGTTCCATTTAATAATCTCATTAATATTATGATCTTAATGGTCTAGGTTTAGTATCCTAGCTGGCTAGTGAAATGTGTCCATGCCTGAGTGTGTGACCACCTTAAGCAATTCCTTCGCTCATTATAATACACGCCTCCCGTGGATATTTACGTAAGATTCATTTTAAACAGTAATTACGGGTTACCATTTTATCTTCCTCTTTCTCATGCATCCACTCAGCATAAAAAAAACGCCGCTGTAACTCTCATAAGTGGAAATGATGGTTTTTTACTAATGACAAACTTGGACAGGTTCTTCATTCCGCCTGGTGGAACCTGGGGCTAAACCCAACACACATTTTTATTAGCGCTGCCCTAACACTGAAGGGTGTGTGTTTATATGTGTGTGTTTTTAAAATCTTTCGAACGCAGAGGATTGGCTACGCTCTCAGGCAGAGAAAATCCGTACCCAGCTATGAATCAGAGGCCAGAGTGTAACGGAATGAACAGAAAATACAGAAGCATACACGTGCAAGTGTGCACACATGCCCAGAAATACAGTGTAAAGAACTGAAGCAAACACAGAGGGAGACAGACGCTTGAATAAATACACACAAACACCCCCAACATGCTAGCAAAGAGACATGTGCAGAAAGAAACACACCTTCAGTGGTGTTAAGTAAACTGCCTGAGTTGGCTCAGTGTGTGTGTATGTGTGTGTGGAGGAGAGTGGGAAGAGAATTTCTCATCAGAGTTGGGCTGAAGGATCCTTTATTAGCCGTTCTCTGTCTAGGTGCCGGTTTATAATACGATATAATTTAGCATGTGCTTTAAAATATAGCAGATAAAAGAATCACAGTTGGCTGGAACTGGCTGATAATAAGCAGTTTGCAGAATCAGTGTGTGCAGGGTTTGAAATTAACACCCGCCCACCCACCAAATGCGGGTAAAATTTGGCAACTGGTGTTTTATATAATTTACCAGTCACTTTGGCGGATAACCTTATGCTGTTGCTCATTTTATTCGCCCTGTTTGATTGTTCTCCAGTCACAGTAGAGATAAACATTATGATTTTATTTCTCGCTATTTTAGCATAACTCTGAAGACATGCAGTGAGTTTAAAAACAGTAGGCATACAAAGAGCACACCAAAAAAAAAAATTGAAAAGAATAAAATAGGAGGGGGGATGAGGGTGCGAAAATAGAAATCGCACAGTAATCACCAGTCTATGATCATGATGGATAAACTCGCTAGCTGTGGATTCATAACACAGTGGTACCTTGGAATACGAACACCCTGTCTTAAGAAATTTCTCCATAAGAACTGAAATTTTGCAAGAAAAAAATCATCAGAAAAAACATGTTTTTTCTGCATTTTGTAAAGACAGAGCACCAAGGGTCCAAAGAAAGTCCAAACCAAGGATAGCAAAAAGAAAAGGGAGCCACTTTCTGTTTTTTTTTTAACCAGCCGGTTCCAAGAGGAATCATAAATTAAGGTAAAGTGAGGTTTAATGAGTATTTATTTAAAAATTATATTCATTTATATGTATTTTCTAAATGTTTTAATTGTTTTTAAATACAAAAATATGATTATGGTGTTGGAAATTGGTAATATTTTGGGGGGCCCGGAACGGATTATCTGCATTTACATTATTACGTATGGGAAAATATGCTTTGCAATACGAATTTTTGCTTAAGTACTTGTGTCTGGATTGAATTAAATCTATATATCAAGGCACCACTGTAGCCAGCTTGCGTTACTTGCCATTGCTTTACTGCATAGTCAAACGTCAGATTTGTGAACAAGCAGGTTAAAACTTAACATACTTAAGGCATGTTTAGATAGCTGGCTATCTTAGTTAAAAACGTTGCATTTGTGCTTTAATTTTTTTAATGTTTCATTGATGTGTTTGTTCCATTTCTCACTCTTACTAAATGAAAAAGTTTTTTAAAAAACCTTTTCTTAAAGAAAACAATAACTTTCACTTTAGCCAACTAAATTTCAGTTTGTACTGACAGGAGTGGAATCTGATTTAGCCTTCTGCAGTTGTATGTTATCCCCCTCAATACTTGATATTTTGTGAGCTCAGAAATGTTTTTCTCTCGTCTTCTTCTTCTTCTTCTTTTTTTTTTTGTTGTAAAAAAAAACAATGGTTTGTAATACCATAAAACACCAACGTGGTACAAATGATCAAATTATTAAAACACCTGGGGTGCTTTTTCTACATCTTCAAAAATTTGAATAGCATGGAAAAACTCATATAAACTCTGTAATTTCATTTAAAAGGTGAAACTCTCATATATTCTACAAAAAGTGTTCAAGTCAAAGCGGGACTCAAATGAGATAAAATGTCTTGTGAATGATGGTGTAAAATCAATTGACATTTACTTTAAGCACAGTAGGTTGGACAGACTCTTAGCCGCATTAAACATTTTTGAACTCTTTACATCCATGAATAATGATCCTCCCTGAGGTAGAGTGATCCTTGAAAACTGATGGATAACTTGTTGCCAACTTGTGGAAGAGATGCATCTGTCTGTGAGAAACTGTACACACAATCATTCACCGACATGACTTGCACATTACAGGAACTCAGCGGGGAGTTATTACCACATTCCCTGTACAGTCCTGACCTTGATTTAAGCCATTTCCACATGTTTGGGCCATTAAAGGAGTTCCTGGGAGGCCAGCGTTTCTGACATAAAGCAAGCAGTATTATCATGGCTCTGGCATACTGAAAAAACTTTCTACCTGGATGGTATCCAAGGACCAGTGAAACACTGGTATACTAATGGTACATTAATGTCGGAGGGGGTTAATATAGAGAAATAAATGTTGATTTTACTCTCATAACCATGTTCTGTTATTCTGCACTATCAAAAGACTTGAATACGCTTATAGATCCATTATATGTAAAGTGGAATATTTCAAACCTTTTTTTTTCTTTTTTGCTGTAATTTCGATGATTACGGCTTCTAGCTAGTGAAAATCAAAAATCCTGTATCTTAAAATATTATTTTAGTTCATGTTTGAGTAAATTATTATTCATACCACCAATTCTCCTCTGGCCTTTCTCATCAACGATACATAGATCGAATGCACAGTCTGAGAGATTAGCAATGCCGGTAATACTGAACCCAGCTTGAGTTCAAATTTATCCCTCTGGTCTGTCAAGGGAACATTGACTGAAACTCTTGACTTGCAGCTAAATTATTTTTGCATTTAAAGTGAGTATTAAATGTACTGTACAACCCCATAAAATAAGCTAAATCTACATATATTTTACAATACCCCTGCAAAAAAAAAAAATCAGCTTGATTTTTCCTGGCTTCTAAACTGATTTGAAAAAGGAAGTGTATGACATCTGGCAGGGTTGGAACAGAAATATCCGAAAGAATGTATGATGGGTGAGTGTGCAACAGGGCGCTGGATATTACAACTAAATGCATCCAAAAGCTGCTCAGACAATGCAAAAGAGATTAGAAGTAATACTAAGGGCAAAGGTGGTCCTGAAAAGTAATTCAATAACATCTATATTACATAAAAAAAAACATTTATTACATCCCTCAAAATTTTGGGGAAAAGTTGTCATTAATTTCCTCATGCATATCTTACACACCATTGGGCAATTTTCTAGCTTGAAACAGTGATGTAATGTCTAAAACCTAGCACATATATTGTGGATGTAAATGAATTCGGTTTGTTGTGTTTATTTTGCCTTTAACTTTAAAGTTAGCCACAGTGAATATTGAGCTACAAATTCCGATTTCAGCAAGCTGTGATGTATCTGGGAGAGGATCTACAAAATATGAGCTAGAGAGATGGAGGCAGGAGGCACTATGCCAGGGCTGCCGGAGCTCAGGTCCTGTAATTACACAGCACAATGGGGAGGGTGCACAAGGTAGCCCTGTAGAAACCAGCGTCTCAGTGACATAGCACACAAATGTCAATGTCACACTCATAAAACATTGCTGAAATCTTTCACACAACTGTCTAAGAGCGTGACAGAGACAGACAGCAGCAGAACGATGCCAAGGAAGGCATGAAGCGAGCCAGCAGGTCTGTGCTGGAAGACTTCAATTTTGGGCTGAAAATATGACATAAAGCCTTTAAATGTAAAAGATCTTAAGTTAAGAAGGTGCATAATGCATTCTAGATTTTCTATTCTGTTCGACATGATCAACCTGATCTCTTAGATTTGAACAAAATCTGCTCTTTAATTCCGAACACATTGCACGGAAACGCTTAGAACAATCAAACCCATATTTGCATTCTGGATGCATTTCAACAGCTCCCTGCTCCATTCCTCTCGTATAGCCAGCTGGATAATGACATGAGGGAGGTTTCATGGGGAAACATGCACGCCGAGCAACAGCCGAATCAAAAGCTGTGCACATTTTTTATGCTCGCACACATCGACACACGTTGTATCAGCATTTTGCATTTTCCTTTTTTATGCATTTCTTGAAGATAGTACTTAGACCGGCCATTGTATTTTTATTTTACACGGATTCCTTGAAACACCTCGAGAGAGCTTTAATAGAATGTTCAGTCACGTTGTTTGGCATCACTTGTGATCAGTAGGATGCCCAGGGTGTTTCGACATGGGAAGACAGGACAAATTGAATTTGCCAAATATTTAATTCGTTCTTTAGGCAAAATTATATTAAGATCCATCTAGCACCTATCTATATACTTTCTTCCATTCCCACACAAGGGAGAAAGAGAGAGAGAGAGAGAGATGAAGCCGGATCAGAAGGGATGCCCAGATGGGCCAGGATGCACAGCGATAAAACAGCAGATGTCCAGAGAAGCTTTTACACTCTGCTACTGCCCTTGAGTCCTGCTCATCTTTGCAGAGATCCTGAGTGACAGCATAGTCCATCCGGACACTTCTCAGCACCTCACCTAGGTTTGGACACCCACTCTTACAGACACACACATGCACACACTCACTGTAAGTGTTGTGCACCACTGCTGCTGCATGCATCTGGTCCGCTCCCAGTGTGAGCTTGTGGGGGGTTTTTTTGGCCTGTACTTGGGATCTACATAGGATTAGGAGGTGGTCCTGATTTCAATAAATGCATGCCAGAAGTGGGATAAAACTTGAGATGCAGATGGTAAATAGCAGTCATTACTCCACACACCCCCATGATTCATCTCTCAGACTAATGCTGGCGTTTCTAATAGATCTGCTAATGCTCCCAACATATGGGGAGAGGAAAGGCTTTGTTGGCAACAGCATCACACTTTTTCATTATGCCCAAAGCTCAAACCACTCTCTTCCACACTCTAGTGGTCATACCATATGTAGCAGTTTGCTCATTACCAGTGCAATTTAAATGCAGCAAAATAGTATGTCTATTTTTTTGTTTCCCCGAAGGCCTTGATTAAAAAATATATAATAATAATAATAATAATAATAATAATAATAATAATAAAATATTGAGTTTTTTTCCCCCAGTATGCTTAATGTCTGAGTTTAGTTTGGCTGTAGTGTTGATTCCTTGTGAACTCACCACTGAATTCTGTATATAAACTAATTTCAGTTTTAAGCTAAATAATGATCAGCACTCTCAAACATTAAGTGGCAAACATTTGCATAGAATGCCTTTTTTCTAGGCACTCAAAGTAATTAATTGCATTTATCAAAGAAGTAAAAATGCAAGGTGTAATAAGGCAGACATCTTTGTTGCTTCATACATCAATCAGCCATAACATTAAAAGCACTGACAAACGAAGTAAATAACATTGATTATGTCCTTATTTTGACACCTGTCGCGAAGTATTAGGCAGCAAGTAAACAGTCGGTTTTTGATGTTGACGTGCTAGAAGCAAGAAAAATAAGTAAGCATAATGATCTGAGAGACTTTACCGAGGGCAATAATGTGATGGCTAAAAAGCTGTGTTTAAGCCTCCAAACCTGCAGATGTTAGACAGACTGGTTAGACAGACTGGTATGGTAAGTCATGAGCATCCATTAATGTGCACGAAAAGCAAAGTCTAGCCTGTTTGTTCCAATCTCACAAGCGAGCTTCTGTAGCACAGTTTGCTGAAAAAGTTTTTTCTGGCTATGCTAGGAAGGTTTAAGAACACACAGCTTCACAGCTAGGACAGTTTAGGAATCACAGCTTGCTGTGGTTTGGGCTTCATAACCACTGACGTGACCCCTATTCCACTGCTGAAAGCTTCTACAATGGGCAAAAAGGTGTCGTCATCATCATGTGGATGGCTGGGTGAGTGTGTCTCACTTGCCTGGCCAATAGATGGCTCCAGGATATACACAATGGGAAAAAAAGGTATGTAAGGCAATATTCTGGTGAAAAACCCTGGGTCCTGGAATTTATGTGGACGTTACTTTGACATGTGACACCTACCAAAAATGGTTGGACACCAAGAATCCCCTGTATTTGGTATAGGTATCATCAGGATAATGCACTCTGCCATACTTCAAAAACATTTCACAGTGGATTGAGGAACGTGACAAAGAATTCAAGGTATTGACTTGGCCTTTAAAATTGTTAATCTGATCAAGCATATGTTGGATGCGCTGGACTAACAAGTCTGATCCCACGAGTCCCCCACCTTACAATTTACTGGATTTAAAGGATCAGCTGTTAGCACTGTGGTGCCAGATACCACAGCACACCTTATGGAAGTCTTATGGGGTCCATACCTTAATGGTTCAGAGTTGTTCTGGTGTTTTGGATTCAAGAGGAACCTACACTATATTAGGCAGGTGATTTTGATTTGTTATGGACGAGCACATACTTTGTTAAGAGCACATACTGTATAACTAATACGGGTGGCTGGTATGGTGGGCAGCCAGTGTAGCGGGTGGCAGGTGTAGTGGTCGGCCATTGCAGCGGGCGTCCCTCATTGTGTAACACAAGGCAGTTTCATTATATGTAACACTTAACGGTGTCATCATCACCATTTATGTCATACTGTGAGGTAATAATATATCTGCTTAAACATTGAAGCAGTGGGAGAAGTGGCAGCAAATCGACCGCACACTCCATTCACAGATAATGTTAGCATGCAGGCGTCAGGATCTGCACGTGGGCGGAGTAAACCTCTACTGGTCAATACACTCAGCATGTAGGCTTTGTGATGTGTTTTCAAATAAGCAGTGTTTTTCAGTCAAAACCGTCTTGGTCTGCAGACCAGAGATAACAAGGGCAGGTTATAACATCTGCAAGTGTTCTCAGGATATTTTAGGAATATGTGGGACACGTCATCTTAAATCTTATCGTTTTAAAGGCTTAAAAAGCTGATCAGAGGATATGAAATATATCACAGACAGTTACACATAGAAAGAGTGGATATACAAGTTCTTAAAGATTACACAATTGCAGCTATTTGAATTCTCATATTCAGATTGGTCAGAAGGGATTGATTTTTTTTTCTACAAAAGCAGATCTGACAATGTTGGCTGTAAATTAATCCCCTTGTTTATATAGATTCAGTCGTTCAAATAAGTTGTTACGCGTAAGGCGTAACTTAAGACAGTAGGTCTGCTTGTATAGCGACTCTCTACATAATAGCTAATATTAATATTGATATTAGTTAACAAGGAAAAATGTATAAGGAGACATTTATTCAACACAGTTTACTGAAAGAGTCTTGAGTTGTTGATCTTTCAGCTGCTCCCATCAAGGGGTCGCCAGAGAAGACCAGAACTCGGCACAGGATACCCCTTCTGACACAACCCTGCCAGTTTATCCAGGCTTGGGACTCAATGGGGTTTGGGCATTTGGGGTGGGAATAGAACCCATAGTCTCAGTCTCAGTTACATGATAAATTGCATTTTATCTTGTTAACCTAAAGACAAAAGTGATGCTGATGAGGGGATGAATGTTTATAGCTAACTGACAACATGTACAAACTGGTTTTGTGGACATAATACAGCATTCATTGGTATCAACTGTACATTGATTTTTAAAAAATGCTTTACTGATTAAAAATTACTGTAGTATTGGATAAATCAAACATTTTGGGTAATAAAAATAATCGTCTCCAGTAGGAGTAATTCATCACACTGGGTCACGTTACACCAACTCTGACGCTGATTTCTTGCACTGCTGTGTTTCTTACATTCATAATATAAATGTGGATTTAAATGGATAGTTTTGTCGTGTTGTTGTTGTTTTTTTTAATGTAAAATGCAAGACCATCTGTGAAACCTAAATGTGTTATCTATACGAATTTAATTGCTATTCATCATCATCATCATGTCCTAAGGCCAGACAAACTTTTGTACTCGTGTGCAACATGCAGCCCATCTGTTGTTTTGCACAACGTGTAATTCATCCATTACTAGGGTTTAAAGGAGCACCACTGATATTATTTAGGCGATACATTATTTTCAGCAGCAGGACATTTTATTTCATGCGTATCATCTAGCTTTTCATTAATATCAGGGTCTGATCATAGATAGGATCAGATGACAAAATAATCTTTCGTGTAAAACAGGTGAGCCAATCCTAAGAGGTGTTTTTGAATAGGGAACTTTTGATTGTGCAAAATAACAGAGCATAATTATGAGGATAAAATCTTCCTTTTATTTCTCTGTATAATCCCCTGCTGCACTAATGCACTTATCTCAATGTTTCACTGGAGGTTAGAGACCGTCAATGTAGAAAATGTTCTCAGGACACCAGAGCCATGATCGGATTATCTGCTTCACATCTGAAATGCTGGACTCCCATGGTCACATGGTCTAAACATGTGGAAATGGCTTGAAGTGAGGTCAGGAATGTACAGGGGATGTGGCAATAACTTCCAGCTGAGTTGAAATTGAATCTAGTCTTAACCTGGTGTTAACAAAAAAAAAAACAAAATAAACAATCAAAATAGTCAATTGCTGGATAAGTGAAGAAGTTTCCTTTGAGGTAATAAAACCTTTCAGGCTGGCTGACACCACAGTACACCCCCAGAGGCCCTGTTAATTAGATTTAATGTTATGGTTGTTTGGTGCAAGTATAATAAGAAGTTACAATTACTCAAGAATTGTCCACTTTGCTAATGCACAAGCCTCAGTTCATTGAATGCAGCACAATTTCCAACTGTATTTCCTTACATCGTTCTCACAGATATTTATACTACATACTTCCATTTGATTATCACTTTAATCATTAGTCCTGGTGCAACACAACCAGTTGAGTAGTGTTTTTGACTAAAGTTAGTGTCATCTTGCTTAAATAATGAACCGTCTTTCAAACTTGGACCACTTGGACCTTTTCCTCTTGCTATCTTGATTTAAAACCGAGGTCGATATGACCCTTTTGTATTTGACTGTACAAGATACACCTAATAATAAACCAGAGCCAATACAGAGGACATCCCCGGATGGAGTGTACAGTACTGTATATACTGCAGTTCGTTTGAAATGATACAGAACCAGAAACACCTGGTGGACATTTATAAAAACTACCACACTATTTCATCAATAAAATCAAGAGATCACAAATTTTGTTGGACAACTGGCCCAAAAACAACATAATTATTTATGATATTTATCCTGACCCCCAAGCACTGGTTACCTCCCACCTGTTGGGTTAGGGTTCGAGATTGACCTTCAGTTTATTTGTTGATAGTTTGCATGTGTTCCTTGTGCTTGATGTGTTTGTGCCCTGCAATAGTTTGGCCCATTAGAAATCTTACTATGGTATGTACTACAGTATAGTTTACTATAGTATATACTATAAGATAGATAGATAGATAGATAGATAGATAGATAGATAGATAGATAGATAGATAGATAGATAGATAGATAGATACTTTATTAATCCCAAAGGAAATTCTGAATATCCAGTAGCAAGGATAGCAACATAA